>JAZGTJ010006339.1:0-25183 GCA_036877575.1 Botia almorhae | reverse complement strand
GGGGTGAGTGATGAATCGCAGGTTTGCACAATATTTTGCACATATTTCTTGCATATATGCACAGTGAGTTTGCAAACTATGTAACTACGAGTGTAGCATAAGGATATAACTTTGTGAATATTGCAGTGGTTTTAAATATTTAAACGACTGAAGAGCGTTTTCTTGACTTTCTTGAGCTCCAGTATTTGGGCTCAGATCTGCTGTATGGTAGCAGCAGGTCATAGATGGAGCAGAAATGAGTTTTATAACAGCAGCTGAGGTCTCCTCCATCCAGCCTGACCTCAGAGTCCGACCGCTCGAGCAGAGCTTTAGGGCTTTTCCTGGGTCACACACACTCTTCAGAGGTGGCTCAGAATCATCTACACGTTCATAGCAGTTTGATCACACAGATGCTGCATGTCCAAACCGCTCCATGTCATTCTGTTGGGTTCAGTAGAGCTGCTTGACTTTT
The DNA here is from genome assembly GCA_036877575.1 of Botia almorhae. Lineage (NCBI taxonomy): Eukaryota > Metazoa > Chordata > Actinopteri > Cypriniformes > Botiidae > Botia > Botia almorhae. The sequence continues at coordinate 24,732 of JAZGTJ010006339.1, read as the reverse complement.
GATGCTTTTGCATCTCATATAAAAGTGCCAAATACGGTCATACAGAGTGAAAAAACATGGCATGCAGTATTAGGAGCTTAAAATGTGGCATGTTTTCATAAGAGCTTCACCAGTCGTTCAGAGTTCATTCTGCTGTTGAATTGGGCCAACAGTGAAGTGAGTGTCATGGCAACCGGATCTTCCTGCGACGCCTCGTTCTGTTCTGCCCTAGAAAGAATGAAATGATTGTGTGTTTCCACGGTAATCACCTGCTGTTATCAGACATACAGAAGAAACCCTCACACACTGAGTCATTTCTCCGCCTGCTCATCAGAGCATAAAAAGAGACTGAAGGACTCGCAGCTTATCTGCAGCTTGTTCATTTCTCATTGAAGGCGTTTGGTAATCTTATCTCTGCTCTACTTTCTGGAATATTCCTGCTTATGTGTCCAGCCAAATCAATTGTGCTCATTCAGTTTTTGTAATGACATGTTTTTCTCATCATTTAGATAAGACGCTCATGGAATGAAACATGCTAATTGCTAATCACCCAACCCCCCCCCCACACACACACCATGAGCACTGGCTAAAGAGTTTGAGTTTAATTTCTGTGAATGCTTCTGTCTGGAGTCTGAGCTTCAGATAAAAGAATAAATGTGTGTGTGTGTACAGCTGATGGGGATCTGCATTAGCAATAAAGACATGGAAGGGTACCATGGCACTACCATGTTTTTGTGGACACATACCATAGTCATGCCCACAGTTGAGTGACTTTATTTTATAATGTTACTCTTGGGAGTTGTGTGGAGACAGTGACACTGAACAGATTATTTGAGATCTCAGAATTGTGTAGCTGACGTTCCGAAATCCCTTTTAGTCATGAGTGTTGAGTAGAAGCTGTTCATCTTCTGATTTACTTCCCTTGTGTTGCTCATCATTCTTTCTCTCAGTGCAGCAACAGAAGAGAGAATAAAAGCAGAGAGAGAGAGAGAGAGAGAGCGGGCGAGTGAGCAGGATTTATGCCGGCGTTCATGCTTCACTTTCTCCTGATGGAAGAGAAGCGTGTTGAGGGTGATACACTGCTTTCCTGAGGACCATAAATCTGGATGCGCACTGATACAATCCAGTTTATCTTTCACACAACTGCCAGCCTGCTGGTATCACACATGTGAGGATTATGTGTGTGTGTGTCACCTGAACATGGTCTTCATAACATCACACTGTGGCTGTGCAATTAACCAGAAAACAGTTGCACATCTATTTGTAGAGCTTTTCTAGAATCACACTGTAGTGTCTTAATTGTGAAATGTTTTGTTTACATCCCCCATGAATTATATACATTTTATAGTATGTAGTATGAAGTATAGTATATATTTTTCTTTAGGTCTTCTCTGAATTATTGGATGATACGCGCAGTCACAGGTTCATGAGTCTATAGACGGCACTGACTGATATGTGTGTTTGTTGTGTGCAGTTAGCGAGGTCACCCACCAGAAAGATGTTTATTGTCTTTGTGTTATCTTGACTTTTCGATCTGACTCTCTTTCTTCAGTAGCTGTCAGAAAACATCTCTTTCTCTCCTCCACTCCTGAAGGATTCATTCATTTCCTCCCATCATGTTATTTCATCCAGCAGTCCTCCTGAACATGTTATGTTTCCTCCTGACTTGACAGCGCGCTGGCAATGCTGTTTTAAATGCGCTCAACCACATGCATTCCTCCCCATTGTCTTTGGCAATTACTTCAAGTTTATTGCGATATTTTCCTCCAGTGTTCAGCTTGCCATCAGCTGCAGTACAAACGGCGAGATCTCTAGAGTTCTCAGGAAAACATTTCAGATACAGTGAAATCACGGTAAAACATGCATTACCCAGAGACAGCGAATTTCATTAACTGCTTTACACACAACGAAAATCCAGCGACAGTCTAAACTCACGCGCTAAACTCTGAAGACGCGCTTTAATTGAAAAAACAATTAGGCTCTGGGTGATGTAGACGCTTTGTTGCGCCAGACTTCCACTGAACCTGAACTGAGAGACTCGGGAAACCTCGTTTATTCCCCGCAGGCTCACATAAGAAGGGATTGTTTGGACACACATGGCTGCTGCTGTGTAAACGCGGGTCTGTGCTGTTTTTCTGCCTTTGAAGATGTTTGGCCCTCAACACTGGAGGTGAGGAGGGTTTCTGAACTCCACAGCTGCATCTGCTGCTCTTCATGAATGTTATCAGGTGATGGTGGAAAGGAACACACTTGTTTTCAGGTGGATATCTTCACTGTGCTCGTTTCATTCTCATGTGCTTCTTTAAAGTCTGTTTCCTCTTGAGTGGTAGAACATAATACAATACAATACAATACCCTCCTTATTTGAAGAACCCGTGTCTTTGAGGTTCCTGATTTCACAGATCTTATGACATCTTGTGTTGTTTAGATGAAGCTCTGATAATGCTTTGGTACATGATATGGTATCTGTACGGCCTTGTTTTGGACAAGCAAATGAAGATCTCTTAAGATTCAACAAGCCCAGATCTGTCAGTGTGGGCTGTGAAGGTCTCATGAAGTCTCAGCTCATCAGAACTTCTCCATGCGTTCGCAGCACACCTGAAGCCGAAGCGCAGGTGTGGGAGACGCAGGCAGTGAACACACACTGTTATCTGACGGGTCACTGCACTGTGAGACTGCGTTTCTATTTTCTTGAACCGTTCCAGCAGGAACCATCCAACTGAAAGTTTATTCTGGAATATTCACTCTTCGTTTACACTTCCTGACCTTCTATCTCTCTCTTTCTCTCCGCTTCGTCATACTTTCAAACATTCAGTCTAGCAGTTTATCGAATGCTGAAGTTATTTCCGTGTGGATTAGAAATGCTTTACATATGTAAGGGATCTCATTTACATCCGCACACTGTAGGAAACAGCCCAGCCTTGGGTTCTTAGCTGTTTGGGTAATAACTAGTTTTCCATGTTAGTTAAGCTTGTGTGCTGCTAGTTCAGCTGCTCAGTCAGTCAGGACGCCTTTAAAACAACAAACCATCTTAAACTGTTATGAAGTGTTTTTACAGTGGGGACTGATGCAGAAACACAATCGTTTCCTGTCAGTGTTTGTTGTCATTTGATTTGTTTATGCACAAACAAGCGTCATAATCCAAATTCACATGTGAATTCAAACTCAAAGTCTGTTTTGTTGTTATGGTGCTATGGTATTATATTTCTCCATGGAGGACGCTTGTGCATATTCTGTGGGAACTTATAAAATCTCATTTTAATCTTCATTCATATGGAAGCAATTTGGTTCTTTTCAGATTAAAATCAGAGTTGCAGAATCCGGGGAAGCAAACTAACTTCTATTGCGATTTGATTTCAACACAAACATTCATCAGACGGGATGAAACACTAATTGCCTTAAGCATGTTGTTGCAGTTTGCAGAGGTGATGAAGGTCATGCAGGGGCTGCGCCGCTGTGACTGCGGCATGACTGCTCTTCACAGAGCTCGCAGCCAATTAAGAGACACTCAGCTTGTGATGTCAACTCAACACTTATATTATTCAAGGTCAGACCCTTTCATGTCTGTTTTTGAGTTTGCTGCTGCTCTGAGGGGAAGGTGTGGTTGACTTTTTATGATGCAATTGTGATAACAGGCCTAAACTCAGATTACATCTCGGAGAACCAGCATCAGAGCCCGGCAGTGTGGCGTGAAGATTTCCTGTAGCGTGACGGCATGCAGACAGGGCGGTGCTGGGCTCCCCTCGGACCCCTGTACCACAGTCTTCAGTGAGGGGCGACTGCCCACTAACTGACTCAACAGCACCTGAAGACACACAGATGTGACGACTGGCATGCGTGTGTCCTGACGCTGCATGTGCTGCGTTACCAAACATACTGTGAGGTTGCAGAACGAACGTGAACTGTTATCTCGTTGGCGTGGGGGCATGTTTTTCTTTCTCTCAAATGCTGTTCTCCTTTTATTTTTAATTCCTTGGTTTTATTATTTCTGGCACTGTGGAGGTTGATGAATTAGAGATCACATGTGGGGACATGCATGAGACCTCTGTCTGATCTCTCATCCCTGCAGCGAGACGGACAGAGAGAGAGAGAGAGAGAGAGAGAGTGTTTTTGGGTCAAGGTCTGTTGGGCTGGCAGAACAGGGAGGTCTTGCTGTCTCACAGCGTTATGAGTCTTAGATGACTGGTATTGGTTTATCACAACAGGAAAACAGTCCTGTAGCTTAGTTCATAAAGTATTGTGCGCTCGCAACAGCATGCAACAGGTTCGATTAGCGGGTACTGATGAAGCTAGAATGACACTGTAAGCTGTGCTGCATAAAAGGTAAATGCATAAATAGAAATGTTCAAGATATGGATCAAGTGTGTGTATGCGTGTGTGTGTGTGTGTGTGTGTGTGTACACAAAGCATTTGGGCATAAAGTGTGTGTTTGGATGCATGTGTGTGTGACTGAGATAGTGATCATTCTTGGCGAGTCCAGCAGTTTTCCCAGGTCATGGTTCTGGTCCAGAGCTAATTGTTGAGCTGATAAACCTGCCCTGGTTTGCTCAGATATGCACCATACACACCCCTTTTTCCCCAAGCTCAGGGCTACAGGGCAGAAATGGCTGATGGGAAGTTTTTTGGATGTTGTTTTCACTCTTGTGGTTTGCTGTCACTCCACCCCAAAACTGTGCTGAAATACAGCAACTTAAGCAAACTCAAAACTGTGAAGCTATAACTAGCTGAGTTTGTGTTTTTGACAGTATCAGTGGACTAAATAGCAATAGTCAGTGAGAAGCTTTGTAACATTTAGTGATTTTACTGTGGTACTGTTATGCACTGTGGTACATTACTGTAGTTTACAGCTTCTCTTGGTCTACTGCTTGTTTAAAATGGCTACACAAGACTATAAACAACATCCATGCTGAATAAATAATTAGTGAGTCTTGTTAAGTTCATTCTTAAGATCAGAGATTGGAAGCGTCTGATGGTGTCTGATACAAGCATCTGATGCAAAAGGTTTATGTTGCAAGAGGAACTAAAATCATATTTTGGAGATGTGGAGGGGTGTATATTTACATGGGCTCGTATAAAACCCCTAGTTACTATATAGAACACGCTAGCAACTGCATAGCAACACCCTAACATTGAGTTTTGACTGAAAATGTAAACATTCTAGTTCTTCTGTGAGGTAATACAGTTAATCAAGAGAACAACTTTTAAACTGTTTCCTGTTTTTCTTTAAATGACACGCACTCCAGCGGAGGTCTTTACGATTCTTCAGTTAGTAGGTCAGTGACAGGTCAGTGACAGGTCAGCTGTGATTCGCTAGCAACATGTGATGAAGAGGCCACACTCTTTACCCAGAAGCCCCTGGGGTTGTGTGTGCTAATGCAGTGTCACCTGCTCACTCCAGCAGCTCTGCAGGCCTGTAACATCACAGCTGATGTGATATCACCACTCGTCCTGACAGGGTTTGTTAGACACACAGTCTGGATTGGACTGTGGTGCTGTGGTGCGATGGAGAATCTTTAATGCTACCTTTTAACCTCTCGCGTCCGTGCGCCCGCTCTCTCTCTCTCTCTGTAAATAATTCATGGCCACCAGTCGGGTGTTAAGAATAGAAAATGTGTTCAGAGGTGACGAATGTCTCTGCGCTTCCCTCTGCTGGAGTCAGAGCTGTTTTATGTCCCTCAGAGGGAATGTGGATGCCCTCTTCCTGTTTACTGTTGATCATCAGCTCTGTTGCTCCAGCACAGGCAGATAAACACAGGTTTGTGTTTGATGTGGAAGACACTGCTGAGGAGTGGGCGGAGCTAGTGATGAAAGTGCAGCGTAATTACAGTGTGCAGAACAAAAAACTGTGGAATTAAATAAACCAGATTCCCGGCGCTGGCGTGTGGAAATTACAACTCACGGTTTCAGTCTCAGGCGGCGACAAACTCTAACAATGAATTTCAGATTTTCTGAAAGGTGTCAAAATGCAACTGATTATTCATAGCAGGTATTTTTTGCGTTCACAGCAGACATTAGCATAGATGTCAGTTACTCTCACGATGCAGAAACAGTGTAAAGAGAATCTTCCTAAGTAAGTTAAACCGGCGACATGTTTATTGCTGCCTATATCTGCCCAAACCAACACATGTTCTGTCAGTGCCCTGAGTGTTGAGCTTTGATGTACTCTCACAGTGTAAGAACGATCGCTCACGTGTTTGTGTTTGCTGCCGCATGTTCGTTACATGTGCTGCCCACAGCTGATAACTGCACACAATAGCTCCTCAATAGCTGTTTGATCCAATGCAGCTCACATCCAAACACACTCTCTGTGTTTTGCTCTTGACACTAACTCCTGTTCTCCTCTGTTCTTCTCTCACTCTGTAGACGATGACTACCTGGGACTGGGCGAGCTCCCGGAGACCTTTCCGTCCGACCCGCCCGAGCCCCTCCCACACTTCCTAATGGAGCCGGAGGAGGCATACATCGTCAAAAACAAACCTGTCAATCTGTACTGCAAAGCCACACCCGCCACACAGATCTACTTCAAGTGCAACAGCGAGTGGGTCCATCAGAAGGAGCACACGGTGGAGGAGCGCGTGGACGAGACGTCCGGTCAGTATTTCCTGCAGGGCTGGGAAGGGAGGAGGCGGGTAAAGAGAAAAACACAGCACATGAACTCCAGCGCTCAGACGCTCGCGCTCCCTCAGGCGGTGGAGTGTAGGAGCAGATGAATAATTCAGAGGAGGCTGTAATGGGAGTGAATTTCTCCGTCTTGTTAAACTGGGAGTTGAGCGGCATCAGACTGCTGCTGTTCTGGTATTGTTGGGCTGTTTGTGGCTGATGACACGGGCATCATTAGAACTGCAGACAGCAGAGATTTTGATGTGGAGATCTTCTCCGTCACACAGACGCTGTGATAACAAACTCCTGTGGGATACAGAAGAGACGAAGCGTCTTAGACAGCAGAGACAGTGAGCCTCAGTCCTCCACAGCTACACAAGAGCTCGTTTCTCATCTCTTCAGCTGAAATAGCTTTAAAGTTAGTTCAGCCAGAAGTTAAAACTCACTCTCATGTTGTTCTGCCCGCCTGGATTTCTGTCTTTGATATAGAATAATAACACACAGTGACCCGAGGCTGATAATAACCTCGTAAACTTTCCTCTCTGCTGTATCACTTACATCTCATTTGCACCTGTGTATTGACAAACTGGTTGCAGTGTTGCAGTCTTTATGCATCTGGTAACCAAACGTGACTTTGAATGCACACATGCACAAATGAGATATGAGAGATTGGGCAGATATTTAGTTTGTATCTCCCTCATTGTTGGTCTTCTTCACTCACAACAGTGGCCTCAGATGACAGGTGAGCACATATGAGCTGCTTTCATTGTCATGTGTGCTCTGATGATCACTGCATGCTTTGATTTTATGAAAAGATCATGTGAATCTTACAGAAGAAATGAGGTCATGTGTGTTTTGGAATGACATATCTGCAGTTCAGTAAACAGTGTTGTCAAAACAACACTTAAATACACAGTTTATTGAATACTAGCTGAAGATCATAGTGATGTTCAGCTAAAAACTCCACACAGCACTGGAGCGTGTGTGTCTGTGTGTGTCTGTGTGTGTCTTCTGGGATTTAATATCCATCTTTTCAATAGGGACGCTGCTCAAAGCTGTATTGAAGGAAGCGTCAGAGAGTGATTGTTACCTGTGGGCAGGCAGCGACAACTCAATTTTGCTTTTTGGCAGCTGAATGCAGCCAATCAAAGCCGCCGTGTTGTGTGTAATAGCTCAGAGGCCTCTGGGTATTTGATTCTCTCACAGACGTACTGACCATTGTGCTTCAGCCGACAGAACTTAACCCAAACACATCACACGCGCTTATCACACACTCCTGCACACTGATGAATGGAATGGAAAGTACGAGGGGAAATAGCGGCTGCTTCATTTGTGTATTGAGGTTTGAGTTTAAAGTGTGTGGCAGACTGATTTTCCACCATCACACGGATGTTTTTTTGTAGTAGTGTGAGTATTGTGGGTAGTGTGTTATAGGTAGTGTATGAGTAGTGTGAGTATTGTGGGTAGTGTGTTATGGGTAGTGTATAAGTAGTGTGAGTATTGTGGGTAGTGTGTTATGGGTAGTGTATGAGTAGTGTGAGTATTGTGGGTAGTGTATGAGTAGTGTGAGTATTGTGGGTAGTGTGTTATGGGTAGTGTATGAGTAGTGTGAGTATTGTGGGTAGTGTATGAGTAGTGTAAATATTATGCGGTTGGGGATTATGGGTAGTGCGTTATGGATAGTGTGAGTATTATGGTAATAGGTCATTCTTTCTCTTCTCTAATTTCCACAGATTGACTAAAAAGCCACAGATAGAAGCTGGTTGGGCTGGTCAATAGCTATTTGAGCTGAAAGAAACTTGATCTGATGGCCACACGACTCTCTCTCTCTCTCTCTGTCTCGCTCTCTCTCTCGTCCCCCCTCTGTCTCTCTCTCTGTCTTGCTCTCTCTCCGGTCCCTCCTCTGTCTCTCTCTTTCTGTCTCTCTCTTTGTGTGTTTGCTCAGAGAACAGATCAGCAGACAGTTCAGTCCTGCTGCTGCTCATGGAGACAGTGAGTTATCTGTGCCAGGTTCTGGGCTCCAGCCTGCTGTCCCTTTGCCTTCTCCAAAATAAATAAAGAAAGACTTTGTTTACTGCCGAGGCCCAACAGCAGATCATTAGCTCACTGCAAATGGATTTCTGAGGAAGGCAATGGAGTGGTTTGAGGAGAAACACCTACTCAAATGTTCCTCTATTGATCCGCTCTCTTAAACACTCGGCTGTTCCTCAGAATTCACATTACAGATGGACCGGTGTTCAGAATCCCGTCTATTTATAGCACCTCTCGTGTTCGCCTAAGTTATTTTGATGGGTATCGGCCAATTTTAATTCCGGCCCGTTCAGATGCGGTGAGCTATGGCACTTAGGAATGAGACGGGCGGAAACAAGATGGATGACAGTCGATTTGTTTGCTGCGCGACATTCAGGGTGTGAGTGTTTCTCGCCCGCCGTCTTTAATTATGTCGCTTGCCACACAAAACGGCCACCAGGAATAAACAGGAAGGCTTCAATTTCATGCTTTTAGCGTTAATACAGACCTCTGCCGATGTTCAGGATGACCCTCCGGCGTGTAAACAAATGAGCGGAGTTAATAGAGGTCATGTGAGGTCGTCTGACCGTCCGTAACTCTGAGAAATCGCTGGCATCCGTCTCCAGAGGTCAGTGCCATTGATTGAAACAAAGCAGAGTCAGTTAATTATATGTAGCTACAGTGATGTAACATGATGACAGGCGGCACCAGCAGCATCATCATCCAATCACTGAGGTCCAGCTGTCCATCTCTAACAGATCAATAGAGCTCTGATGATAATGATGTGATCATCAATAATACAGTGTGTCAAACACGCAAGAAGAGCGATGACACATCATTCATTACAGACAGGAGAATGAATTAATCTTCATTTCTCAAATCAGTGCTTGCATAACGACAGGAAGTGACATCATTACTGCGAGCTACACCTGATTCTCAGTGATATAATGTAGGTAAGGTTCAGAACACAGGTTTAGTTCGTCCAGGTCTCTCTCTCTCTTTCTTTTATTTCCAGGACTTTGAGGTGTCTCACTCTTTTGTGTCGTCTGTGGCAGCATTGTGTCCAAAATGAGTATTTCAGAGTGAATACAAGATAACTGCCACAGGAATCATTTAGCTGCAGTTGAACGCGGTATTTCTGTATTATATTTGTGCATTGAACTTTGAAATGTAAAAAGTGTCATTTTGATGTAAATGTAATGTCAGGTTGAAAGCGTTGTTGGCTTTAGATGACAGGAAGAATGTGTGAAAAATGTGAGCTAGCGCGCTAACTGTATTCAGGGCATTAAAAATGTAATTTCACTGCCAACACTAGATTTCTAATCCTAATAAGCGGGTAAATAATTCGTCCTGTTCTGAAAAGAGAATTAAGCATTTGTTAGAGCTTGCAATGATTTCCTACAGCATGTCACCCTGTATTTGAGAGGAGTTTACAGTACAGTACAGTACAGTACAGTACAGTAAGTGCTGTAGTGTTTAAGATCACAATGAGATGTGGCTGTAGAAGAATCAGAGCTGCTGGGGTTACAGGACATTTATGAGGTTTATAGTTTGTCAGTTGCAGGAATGAAGCACCATGAGAATAAAGACACAATCATCATCTCTTTAATATCTTCAGGCATGAGAGTAAATAGAGACATTGGTCTTCTCAGATGTTTCCCTTTAGATTTCAGTCTCTGCAAAGAAAGCTCACACGTGTCTCAAACTGTGCTCAGAGAAGTCAGAGAACTCCGATATTTCTCACTAAAATGACAGACTCATCTGAGCTGTGTTAATGATAAATAATAAAAGTCTGCACTCACTTATTTCAGCGCTGGACTCATTTGTGTCTGGTTTTAGGGCAGGGCAGGCTCCTAGTGAAGATGGTAATATCACAGTACTGTTATACATGCTGTGGTTTCATGCTGAATAACATAATATTACAGTGTACATGTTAGTGGAAATGTGCGTTCTCTGCCTGTCTGCTCAATTAATATCTGGAAACACTTCAGGAGAGAATTAGAGTCACATGTGCTGCTGAATGTGTGTGGATGGAGTGACACAGAATTAATATGCAGGAGACACAGGAGGAGAGAAGACACATTTGCATAGAGGATTACTGTGGCTTTAAAACTCAGAATTGATACCGCTGGCGACACAGCCCAATCAGAACCTGTGCCCGGAAAACACCTCAGGGAGCTCACACACACACACACACACACACACATGTAAAAGTGCAGCTCGCTGCGAGAATTGTGTAAGCCACAGATGTGTGAAGCATCTCCTCTTACACGTTTATCCAGAGAGAGAGAGAGAGAGTGGGAGAGAGAGGATGATCTTTAATGTTGGTGATTTGATTAGCGAAGCTCTTTCGTCATTTGTCAGATCTGAGAGTGACACTTGATCTCTGTAATACTGTAAATGATGAAATATGTGGCTAAAGGCATAAAATGAAGACATCGCCTGTAACAAACACTCATCTGAAGAGGACGTTCAGATCCAGATGAGCAGAGATCAGAGGAGTTTAGTCAACCGGATTCTGAACGACTCCACTGTTCTGCTTCTCCATCTGCATCACAGAGGATGATGCTGATCTCTGCTCTGGAGACCCGTGCAGTGGTTCTGTATGCCGTCACGTGATCGCGTGTATGTAGTCATGACTGACAGATGAGCTGTGTGTGTGCGACACGTCAGTTTTCTATAAACACACACACATCATGACCACCAAACAAAGACAAAAGCAGCAATAAACAAAGAGAGTCTGATAAACACTGTAAAACTGTGTGTGTCATTTAGTGACAGTCTATCTCTCTGTTTTTCTGTCTGTGTGTTTGTGTCTGTCTGTCTGTCTGTCTGTCTGTCTGTCTATCGGTCTGTGTGTGTGTAGGTCTAGTGGTTCGGGAGGCCAGCATTGAGATCACCCGTCAGCAGGTCGAGGAACTCTTCGGTCTGGAGGATTTCTGGTGTCAGTGTGTCGCCTGGAGCTCGGCTGGAACCACCAAAAGTCGCAAGGCTCATGTCCGCATCGCCTGTGAGTCCACGCGCGCACACACATACAGTCATTACAGGAAATGTCCAATCATAGAAGGTGCCAGAGAATTGATCCTGAAGATCATATAACAGTATTAACACACATATCTAAAAGGATGATTTGACATTAAGTGGAATATTGTGATGCGTTTCCTTTTCCTCTCATGATATTTTGTTATATTCTGGTGGTTTTGTTGCCAGCTTGGTGTTTCTAAAGAAAGTCTGTATCCATAAACTGACCAATCACAGCAGTCCGTTTATAAACTGATGCTGACTTGACCTCATTCTTTCCAACAGTTCTTCTGGCTGTGTGTGTGTGTGTGTGTGTGTACATTGTTGGGAGCAGTCAGCTTTCCCCAGTGAGAAAAAATGATTATTAAACATAGTAAATGATATTTGAAAATGTAAAAAGATTTGTGTAAGGGTTAGAGTTAGGGTAGGGTTAGTGTACGGGGATAGAATATACAGTTTGTACAATATAAAAGTCATTATATCTATGGAAATTCCTCACAAAGATAGCTGAACCCACATCGACATTATAGTGTCTTGATTTATTTGTTTGCTGGGCTCTGTAGGAATCTCTTAACAATGTGAAGGTGTTGTGTCTGGTTGGGACGCTTAATTAATCTGAAGTTAATCTCCCTCACTCACCTCTTGATCTTCATGTCGGCCTTTTGCTACAGTTAGCATCAATTCATTGATTCTGTCTCATGCAGAAAGTGACAGCAGACCGAGGAGTTTCACTGTCCACACACTGACCTGAGACCTGTTAGACGCTGTTCATTGTTTCCCTTTTGGGTTAGATGTGGACCAGTTGAGCTGGTTTGAGTTCAGAGCTCATCGTTGTTCTGCTGTGATCATTGTTAGTCTTTCTTTCAAATCAAAATAAATTCCTAATAAAATCTCCTGACTTGACTGAAGGTTCGTCCGGTGGTCAGCTCTCTCTCTCTCTCTCTCTCTCTCTCTAATGGAAACTCCACCATCGTTTGGCTCTTTTCTGCTGTCTGTGTGCAGTAGAGGTTTTAATCAGCGGGTAAGTAACACTCACAGGTGATAAATAAGCAGCGTTTTGTTGTTGTGGGTCAGTGATCAATGGAAGCTCCATAAACTTCAGCAGCTGTAAAGTCTGATGGAGGAGATTCATTGAGGCTGTGATTTGTCGGGCACTTCCTGTTTGAGTTATGAGGGGACAAGCTTCGATCTGGACACACACACACACACACACACACTCTCAACAGGACAGTAAAGAGCTCCCAGACCAGAGAAAAACTGAGAATGTGTGTGTGTTCCGAATATAATACTGCTGTACAGTGTGCATAGTCTTTTTGATTGTAGTAAATTGTGTCATATACAACACAGCACACTGTGAGAAAATATTTCCAGTGTGAGCGAGCTGGAAGCGTCCGCTGTGATACTTAACCCTCCTTCTGACGGAGTATTTGATTAGACATGTTTACACAAAATTGGATTACAGACGTTAACTCATAATGAGGACATGTAACTATAATCCTTCGTAGCTGTATATTCAATGTATATTGTTTAACATCCTTTAAAACAAACAGTAGACAGCATACAGTACATACTGTACAGTAAGAAGTTGGCCATGTGTCTGTGGGTGTGAACACAGATCTAGATGCACACTCTGTGATTCAGGCTCAAAACAAACGATACTTTTATTGTCTCGCAAGTAAAATTCCTGCATTAGTGTAGGAAACCGCAGAGATTCTGTGCTGCCAGCGTCAGTTTACACACACCGGGATTAAGACCAGAGAGTTAAACTATGTAAATGGCCCTTAATTCACTAACTTGTGTAATTTAGCACAAGTAGCAGAACACATCCACTTTATGTAATTGTTTTCATGTGTCCACGTGTGCGGCAGCTGCCTGGCAGAAGAGGCTCATGGGATTGCAGCCCTGCCCACCGGCCGTCTCCGAGTCCAGAGCTTGACATTCTATGGTTAGATATTTCAGAGATGTTTGGCCTGGACTTTTTTTCATATCTGAGAGCTGCTTTCATCGTCTCAGCCAGTACAAGCTGTTATATTTCCCCCCAAAGCTTTCCTGTTATAAAAAGATCTGAACAATTTTCCTGTCCAGTGCCAACAAAAGTCATTTTGTTGTGTGTGTGTGTGTGTCTCAAATCTCAAACAATCTCTCTTAATTTCCTGGCACATTCTCATACGATTTTAGAGTTTGTTTTTTATATGAAAACACAGAAAACGAGCCTGTACCAAGCGCTGGTGTTGGGTTTGGTTGCCAGGGTCACGCTACAGTATGTGGTTGCTAAGGTGTACTGAATGCTTTGGCACGTTGCAGAGCAGTTGCTAGGGCCCTTCAATTAGTGTTAGTGTCTGTGATATTTTCACCCACATTTTTAGCCTCTCGTTTTTCATGAAGGTAGAACGCTTTAAATTTTCATCTTTTCTCTTTATCTTTGATGAAGCTGAACATTTTGTCTCTGCAGGAACACTGAACGCTTTGTCGTGTATTCCTGTAAGTATTGAGGGTGAAATATGTGAGAAACATCTATCTTTTCCACCTGCATTAATTTATAATAGGCAGAGAGCTTGTACAGCGCCTCATATCACAAATGGCGTTGTAATGCATTTGGCCCATTAGAGGTGGTTATAAATCCAGCATGTGTTTGTGTGTGGAGCTCCGCCTCACATTATTCACCACTCAGAGTTCTGGCTCTGAAACGACACAGAATATAATCACCTTCTGCCCAGAACCACAAAGTGCTTTAAACTGGGGGCGGACGGGTCTCACTCCGGCGGATCTTAACGTGAGGAACTCCTGTGACACGCATGACGGTCAGAAACTGTTCAGAAGAGAGAGACAGATTTGACAGGAACACACTCCTCAGGCAGCTCGCCAGGAAGCTGTGAGTCAGCACACAAACCAGAGTCTTTAAAACAACAACCACTTTAATAAATATAAGCTCATTTGATACCCAAGAACAAAACTTAGTGTTTACTTCTTTTGTTTATGTTATAGAACTCATAGACACATGAAATGGCACAAGGAGGCATCTAACACATGTTGAATATGTGGATACCACATATCATGAGTGAATGCTTGAGAATGATTCATTACAGCTCCAGCTAAACCAAAGATGTTCATTCTGCTGTCTGCTGATTTAAACACACACACACACGCAGATACTGGCATGAGACAGGATGATCATTACACTACAGTATTTTAATGACACTACAGTATTTGGAAAACTCAGTGGCTAAATAAAATGATAATTTAAATAATAACAACATTAACAGTGTAACAGTGTTTCTGTGGAGCACTTGGAGTAATTGCTTGTCTACAGTATGTGTGTGTGTGTGTGGTCAGTTTAACATCACGGTTTGTGTGTCTGTGGATGGTGGCTGTGTTTTTGTCATGTGTGCAAACGGTTTACTCTGCCATTAAAACAGCCTCCAGATCTTCAGAGTCGTTTGATGTGATGTGACATATTGTGTGTGTGCGGGGTTGTCCGTGTCCTCTGATCCATCGCTACATGTAATTACTGATCAAAATAATGTTGTGTTCAGTCTAACAGCCCCTCATACGAGTAGACAGACTGTGTGTGTGTGTGTGTGAGAGAGTGTGAGAGAGTGTGTGTGAGTGTGTGTGTGTGTGTGTGTGTGTGAGTGTGTGTGTGTCCTCTTGGCTTTCTGTATGTTTGACCTTGTGTTGCTGTGTATCTGCACACCCACAGGGCAGCTGTCTCTGATCTCAGTGCCACAATGAAGCGTCCGCACTCGCTCGCTCACTGTCTGTCTGTGCGGCGTGGGAAGACACCAAAAGAAAATCATAAACCTTTAGAACGAGTGACCCAAGAATGACATAATGTTGAGTGGAGGATCTGACCTGAGATCAGACGAGAGTCATGAGAACTTTTTCAATAGGCTGTGTCAGTACTGTATTCTGAAAGATTGATGCTAAATGACAAAAAGCACTAAATAAATCATTTTGTATCACTTAATGTTTATACAAAATGTAAATAGCAGCCCTGTGTGTGGAGATCATTTATATTTACAATCTTAAAGAAGCTTTCAGTAGCTTAGATGCAAGTACATTTCCCATAAGCCCATAAGTCAAAGAGCAGTCTATGAAGATGCACTTAGACCAAACGTGTTCGTGTGGTTCTGTGGTATTATGAGGGTATTTTTGGAGCACCTTGTAAATACAGTATGATGTTGAATATAAATTTAGTAATCATTTGTGACATGGTTTATGTGTTGTAAAATAAATAAATGTAAACTTCTTTTAATTCGCTCTCATTAAAAAAAGAGCCGTTCCTGGTTGCTGCACAGCTCAGCGCACAGCTAGATTCAGCAACGGTCAGTTCATTACATCAGGCAGATCAGATCCAGAGTCACAGAGAATTACTGCAGGATAACTTCTGTTGGTGTGACCTTGAGGAACGTGAGGGTTATTGTCTCCATCGTTCAGTTCTTCTGATGTTCTTCAGTTTAAAGCTCTCAGCTCTCTGAACCTGCCTGTGGAAGTTATTGGCCATCTTGGTTTTGTTCTTAGCAGTTTGCTGTAGACGGTAAACGCCCACTTACTCGCCTGCTTCGCTTCTGGAAGTATTTTTCATTCTCATTTTCTCAGAGGCATTTAGAAAATCATACTGTGAATAAAGAGCGCATCTTTTCATATTAATGAATGTTATGCGGTTAGCTTACATTCAGTGGGTCACGGTTTGGTTGGTTAGTGTGCCTCAGTGTCTGTCTCAAACGTGGCCTCGTATTCTAATGAAATGTATTTTTACAAACTTGCCACAGTCTCATTGTAATGCAGTAGATGTTTTGCTAGTTTATGTTGTATGTTTGGTCTTTGACATTTATTTTGAAAAGCAGAGTCAGAAATGATATCAAACATACATCGCCCACATGAAAACCTCGTTCAGGCCTCGTGCTCACAAACGCTCGTCCATGACTTTGATTGATTGATTGTCATTTTCAGGAGCAGAACCCCGCAGAGCTCTGCTGAGGTGTTGATGGCTGTATAACACGGCTGCTTTAGATCTCACTGGCCACGTTATTACCATCTCCACCCCCCCAGCAAAACACAATATACATCTAATGAACCTGCGGACTGCTGGAGCGAGGCACTGTCTCTCCAGTTCCTCCGCAACTCCAGTCTACGAATGAGCAGAAATATTGGATTTTTATTAGAGCGACACGTGAAATCTCTCCATTCGTCTCTTTCTCTGTGGACCTCCGTGGACGAGCGGAGATGGAGGTGTGGTGAGTGAGATGGAGAGTGCCCAGAGGAGAGCGCATGAGTTTGGGTCATCCATCACTGTCAGCAGCAGCTCTGAGCCAATCAACCGCTCTTCTAAATGAATGACAGCACCGTCAGCCAATAGCTGTCAGTTCTGCTGCGCCGCCTTCCCTCAGGTCTCACCTGCTGTAGAACACACTGACACTTTTCTCCTTCAGCAGTATAGACAAAACAAAGAGGCAATTATGTGCTGTCAACAAAAGACGATCATTTAAAGAATATTTTGTAGAGCTATGGTAAAATTGTATGTTTAAAACTGTTTTGTATCACAGACATATTTGAAGCTTCATAAACACATTTTTACTCTCTGTATGAAGCATTTAAGAGTCTTGGGCACATGCATGTAAAATAATTGTATTCCCAAAACGCTGTGTAGGTAGACAGCTCACTAGGTTTGAGATGCAGCCCATGCCCAGCACCAGTGCAGTATGAAGTAATTAAAAAAAACACAGAATTCAAACGCGTGTGTGTGTGTGTTGTGAGAGAAACAGAGATGTGTCCATTTATCATCACGACAGTTCTTTCTCATCATAGACTCAAATATAGTGAATGACACTGACAGAGATAAGCTGAGATTATTGTCTGGAAATTCACTTGCTTAAACATAAACCTGAATGGAACGGGTCTAAGTCAACATGAGATAAACGGACTCTCTGAAAAGCATGCAGCAGGATTGAGACTGGTGCTGTTTCATTTCTCGTGTAAGTCGATGGTGAAGTGTCTTATCACATTAACATGCAGTGTAAAGCACAAAACTCATTCCACAGGCCTGAAACAGCAGCCATCAGCATGTACAGCGCACTGTCCTCGTACCCACCATACTTTATTCAGCTCCAAGTCAAATATGTACCTGAGGAAGCAGAAGACACGGCGAGGTGCAGCGCATGCTGAATGAACTCCTGCAGGAATCTGTACAGTGCTGAAGAAACTGAGCAGATTGTTGAGGAAGAGACCTTCCTTAGATTCAGCATTTTTTTTAAAGAACCTGTGACTTATTCCTTCAAATAACGACGGTTTATTGATTTTAACTTTGTTTTACGTTCTAAAAAAAAACGTTATTTAATTTCTGTCCCAGTGTTTTTAATATAAATAAACACTATAAAAATGGGTCTTTTCTCAATGCCTGTTTTTCTCTCTCCTGTCTGATTCCCATAATCTCTTCACAGCCTGTCCAGTATTTATCTCTGCATTACATTATAAATGTGTGTTTTACTGATGTAACATGATGTCACTGATGTAGGGGACAGCAGGTGCATGTTTTATCTCTGATAGATGACTGTCAAATGTTTAAGCTGCTACTATAGGGATATCTCTCAAGACTCTGCACACGTGACTCTTCTCTGTTTCCTCACAGATCTCAGAAAAACGTTCGAGCAGGAGCCGCTGGGGAAGGAAGTGTCTCTGGAACAGGAAGTTCTGCTGCAGTGTCGTCCACCTGAAGGCATACCTTCTGCTGAGGTAGGAACATGCTCTCCGCTGATGAATTTTATATTGAATTACAGATTAGCGTTTGTTTCGGAGGCGGATGTGAAGGTAACTCAATCACCTCAGCGAAATGTCAGACTTCGTTCAGAGACGTTTTCCTCCGCGGCCACCTGTTAATTCACATTTATCCGCATGGGACGCATTGATTGCGACATCGATTGTAGCTGTCACACAAACTCAACGGCAGAAAGTTGTAGCCGAACAGGATTAATAGAAGGTGACTGTAAAAGATTGAGTCTTTCTCTTCAAAGCGTTCATCTTTACAATAGCAGAGAGAGTCGGCTGCATCTCTCCAGCGCAGCGACAGTTGCAGGCGAATCCAGAGCGAAAACCTCCTGCAGGCAGATTAACTGACTGTACGGACAGATTTTGAAGGAGGGTTTAACTTAAACGCCTCAGGCTGTGTTTATCTCTGACTCTTAATCATCTTAACATGTGTTATGACGACCATCATTAACTTAAAACTATGTTTAGCGTGCTCTCTTTCCCAGCAGACTGAGCAGCACTCTGGAGGAGTTATATTCAAGCATTAATCTGAGCGCCCGGGTTTATTTTAATAACGACCCCTCTGGTGTTTGGAGGACGAGGGGATGTTGAGGTATAAACGTGTGCGTGTTTGTCAAAATGATCAACAAAGGCTTTTAATAGGAGAAAGTGTGGGCTGCTGCGGGGTGAAGTTTGAGCATTTGGCCGTGTGCAGATAAGCGTGTTTTCCTGCACTGCTGTTGCTTTTCAAATATAGGTTTGAATATTTGCTGAAGGCCAGCCTGTCATCATGCGCTTTTTAAAGATCACAGAATGGCCACTTGACTTTTTGTGGTTTCAGCGCAAGTTGTTTATTTCTAGTTTGGTAAAAAAAATCAATGTTAATGTTCAAGCTAATTAAATTGGCTGCTTTATTATTTTTTAATCCAATTTTAATAGAAATAAAATGAATTTTTTTATTGTCTGAAGAAAATGTTAACATTGTTTGCCTGTATTTGTTAGGGTGTTATGGGTGGTTGTTATTCTGCATGATTGTTAGGTGTGCTGGGGTGTTGCTGGGATGTTCTGTTGTATTCAAATCTGTTTTCCATTTAAACCAATTTTTGAGTCAATAGATAGTAATTATAATCGCTTTGGATTGTGTAGTATAGCACATTTTCAAGCATGTGCTGTGTTCTGTGCTATGTGCTGTAAGAAGGAAAGTGTGTTCTGGGTCAGACCAGAATCTCTCCAGAGAGGAATGTGTTTAAAGCTTGTGGGACCTCAAATAAGTGTTTTCTTTGATTTCACCCTGAATGGACACGCGCTTGACCTGGTGAGGGCGAGTTAAGTGACCAGAGCTCTTAAAGCAACACTGACAGAATAAATGGGCTGTAATCTGATGGGAGCTGTTTGCCCAACTGCTCAAACCAGGGGAATCATTTCTTTTAAAGACGCAGGACCTGCATCACAGTGTTTGGCAGCAGACAGACTGTGTGTCTCACTCTCGCATTAAAAGTAATTTGTGTTGGAGAAAACTGGGCATCACAGATGGCGTGGCTTTACTTCCACTTGGCATGTTTTGTTGAAGTTATTTTCTCCTTTCACCATTTGTTTGTGGCGTGATGGTTTTTCATACACCATCAGGGCGGATGCAGATATATTTCAATATTCTTTTTCTCATTCTAGTTGGTTACTTCATCATAGACTCTTGTATGAATAATTGTGTTTATCTGGACATTCATAACACCGACAGATCAGCTGATTGTGTAAAGCACACTGTTTGGTGCAGATCCACCAGTATGTGACTGCTAATCATCTTATAAGTTGTTGATGTCACCTATGAACAAAAGCTGTGTGTGTGTGTGTGTGTGTTTTTGGAGACATTTGGGCGTGTACTGAATCAGAGGACTGACAGATCAGATTCAGTGTGGTAAGAATTCTGAAACAGTAAATAATGCGGCCGCAGGGCAGTGATAAACACGCAGAGCTGCACGACTTCTGCTAATGACATCCTGCGCATTTGCTGCATAAAGTAACAGAACGGCCTTCTGGGTAATTACATCCAGAGACAGAGGGGCTGCTGAGTGTACGTGAATATAAAACAACATTCCATTTGTTATAGTCCATTTGTGAGTTCATTAAGAAGGTTGTGAAGTATCTGTGTTCACAAAAGTCACTTCTGCTAGTTAGAACTTCATTTATTTTCTCAGAAGAAAAAAAATGTAATAGCAGAATTTCAGGTGAAAAAAGACACAGCCAATAATCCTGAAAAGACGACCACCAATCAAAGAAGTTTTGTTTTTTGTGTGTGTCTGTTATTGTGTGTGTGTGTGTGTGGCACACTGCCTCTCTGCATCTGTTGCAGTGCTGGCAGGAGTCAGTATGTCTGAGCTGGTCTGATGTCAGGCCAGTGTGAGCGTGGGGGGGAGAGCAGAGGTTATTCCGGACAGACTGAACATCAGTACACATCAGACTCAGGGCTGCTAACACGAGGTGCGTTTGTGTATTACGGGTGACAGCCAGTGAGGGCCAGACGTCTTACCTCACCTCTGAGGTAAAGAAACAGTTCCATTACACTGATGAGCTGTGTCTGTAATGTAAGAACAACCTCGCTGCTCTGCCCTGTCTCACCCACCCGTCTGTCTGCCTCACCTGTCTGTCTGCTTCTCTTTTATCACTGATTCATACAGCGCTCCGCTTTTTGCAGGGGAGGAAAATATCTGTTTATTTTGGGCTGCAGACGCAGGAAACCGTATCTTAGAGTGTCACAGGAATTTTCCTGACATTTCTGACTGGATCCAGACAGACATCGTTGGCTTGTGACTCAGTCTGTTAGTATGTATGGAAAAAACGCCATGATCGTTCTATTAAAGGGGAAAATCTCTGCTATCTCACAGCAGCAGATGGAAGTCTGAGTGAGAGAGTGAATGTGACGAGCAGTCGTGTGATCCCTCGGGTTTGTCATCCGTTACCCACAAAAGAAAGACAGTCTGATTATACACCTGGATTAGACTGTAATCGCCTATTGTCGTCCGGGGTCGCTCTAATTCTGCGTCTGACTGATTTATTTTGAGTGCAAGATGTTTTGGGCCCAGATTTGTTCTGCGTTTTCCACTTATGAACAAACAACTGTAAATGTAAGCGTGTTTTTTCACGTGTGTAATTATAGACAACATTTCTCTGACACTGTTTTTGTAAGCGAAGGATTAGAACTCAAATACATTCTCTGAAAATGAAGAATGAGTATAATTAACAGCGCTGATAATCTGAGATTAGCAACCGCATCTTTGTCTTAATGTGATGTATTGGGCTCGTGTTGTTAAATGTTTCTCTCGTCTGATTGATGTTATATAATAACTGAAGCCACTCGTGGGTGGCCGTTATTTGCAAATGTAATCAAAAATGAGACTAGCAGCGCAGTAGAGAAACACATTATCATAACAGTTCTCTTTTAAGACACGCATTGTTTGGCGTGCGGAACGTCACTTGTGAATGTCGCATGTCTCTTGCGTTGTTCAGTGTTCCTGTGCGTGTGAAACATTGTTTTGATTGTTTTTTTTTGCGGGGGGTAGTGCTGATGCTAGTGCTGTAAGTCTGATAATCTGATCATTCCTTAGTTCTCGCCACTCTAGAGAGACAGAGATGCACGGCAGCCAGTTGGAGGCGAGCAGAAGTCGAGACTCTGGTGAGATGGAAACTTCTAAACCATCTTCCAGGAAGTTCACGTCTGTAGCAGCTTCTGTTCTCGACAGATGAATCCTCAGCCTTTCTGACTCGCCTCGAACTCTCACAAAGCCTGGGCTGCTGGAGCGGTCTTATCTAATGCGCTGCAGATCGGGCCAGCAGACGCAAACCCATGCAAAGCAAACAGGCTGCAGACATTTGTCTTGGCGCGCTGACTGAAGTGCTGTGAAATACTGCGAGTGGTTTGGAGAATAGCAGAGCAGTTATTCATATGTGCCGCGACTGCATTAGTGCACTTGATTCAGAGCTGCGACGCATTTGAGTTACTCACATATGTTTCCATTCTCTGCGCATTTGTAAATGCACTAAACAAAGTACAGAGGAAAGAAAACCTTGTTTGTCACTGTAATAAACGTCTGCATCTCATTTACTTAATCCGAGTTTTCAGTCGCGCTGAGCGGTGCAGCTACAAAAATCTGTTTCTTTTTATCTTCCTCAGCATGTCTCTTCATATTGAAGTATTTTCTTTTAAATTCTTTTAAGCATATTTAAAAAAGTTTTTTAAAGCATATTTTAAAACCTCAAAAATGATGTTTTAGTGCTCTCGTACCTGTGAACTGTGACACGAGCGGACAGTCATTGGATGAGGTACAATCATTAATGGTCCAATAACATATATTCACAATTTATTTTCAGTTAATAAACAGAATAACAGTTAATATATAGGATATATTTTTAACAGTAAACAGAACAGTACAAATGATAAACAGCATATATGAATAATACACACAATATATTGGAAATATTCCGAATAATAAACATAATAATACAAAGGATAAACAGGATATATGAATGATAAGCAGAGTAGTGTTTAATATATTGGAGATGTTCTGTGTATGGCACAGCTCCAGATGTGAGTGGGAACAGATCTGATTGTGAGGTTTTTCATTATGCGTTTCTCTGCGTGAACGCGTTCGTTGACTTTCTTTTAAGGGTGTCTCACACAAGCGGGTGACAGTCTGTTTCGTGACCCTTTTAAGTCGGGCATCCTGGCAAACCCAAAGAACGGACTCAAATCAGGCCCCTGAAAGGCCCCAGTGTTTCCTTTGGTCTTTTCTTTTCTCTGAATTCTCGAAGGCACTTGTCAGCGCGTTCAGATAAAGACAGAGTTCAGAGGTGACCGTACGCCTGAGAGCTGCTGACTCTGTCACCATGGCAGCACTGGTTTCATTCAGGCAGTTGCTCTGGGAATCGGGGTCCTGTGGAGTCACAGAGCGCCACACGGTGAAGACCCACGGTGCTTCAAGAAAAGACTTTTCCAAGGAGATGTGAGAGGATTTGAAAGTATCTTCAGTGGATATGAAAGCCAGTCTGATGCTTCATTACTGAAATCTGCCATCATTAATTCATTCTCGTTTTTCTCCAGAGCAGCTTGACTTTCTCCTGTGAAATACAGGCAGTTGTTTAACTGAATGTTCTGGAGATCTTTAACACTCAACGACTGTGAATGTGGACTGAATGTTTTTATATTCTGCCGATGAAAGTCATACAGTTTGAGTCTGGAACAACATGGCAGTGACTAAATGATGACAAAGTTTGTTGTACGACAGAAACGTCTTAAGAATCCAAGCCGGAGATTTTGAGAATAAATGCGGCCAAGAAGTTATGCAAACAGCCTCACATTTGTAGCCTGTAAATATCAGTGCTATGCTGGAGAAGGTTACAGTGTTGTTTTACATATGCTGTGAAAGTCACCCACACAGAAGATCTGAGAGAAACACATGCATGTGCTCGTGATCTTTGATCTCAAACAAACCCACCGATCCAACAGAGACCACAGAACCTTCTTGAGACTCGATGCCGTTTGTTTGATTTATTAGAGGATTCTTCATTAGGATGAATAAAATGAGATGTTTGATTTTTTTTTAATCTGAGCACTGTTTAAGACATAGTTGAGATCTTTTCTGAAACACGTGAGTATATTGTTTTTTATAGATTGTGTGATCTAATAATATTATAGATTATTATTATTTCATGTCACTGGTGCCTGGCAGAC
Organism: Botia almorhae; assembly: GCA_036877575.1. Classification (NCBI taxonomy): domain Eukaryota; kingdom Metazoa; phylum Chordata; class Actinopteri; order Cypriniformes; family Botiidae; genus Botia; species Botia almorhae. Next base: position 656 of record JAZGTJ010006339.1, on the reverse strand, counting down.
AGAACTGAGGTAGTAAAGAGGTTTCATGAGTGACAGGAGAACAACATCTCAGAGCTGTAGCTGTTATTTATGTCATGTGCTGGTTTGTGACTGTGTAGTGTTCATCTCTCTCATTAGCTGCAGTTTTGAGGTTTGTTGTAGTGCGCGTCTGAAGTGACTATTTTCTAAATGAGTGTCTTCATTATAAACAATCTGCAATATTAATAAACTCACAACACAAATCCCTGCAACATCTCCATCAGTTTAATACTGTCTCACTCCCATCCCTCTGTCTGTCTCTGTCTGTGTGTGTCTGTCTGTTCCTCTCTCTGTCTGACTGTCAGATAAACACGCATGAGTCTCGTTCTGATATTTAACTATGAACATTAAATTTTCTTCTTAACTGAGACGTGGGGGAAGGTTTTACTCCAGTAGTCTTACTGTTCTTCATGCCTGGGTGTGTCTTCTCTCTCATTCAGATACATTTTAACCTGTTTAATGTCCTGCAGCCGCTGGACAAACACTCTTGTGCATTCTGGCAGATTGTCATTTATTCATATTTATACCCCTGATTTGATTTGGCAAACATTTCCATATTTTTCATTGTTTCATTTACCCTCATTCTCTCAGATGGGATGTTTTATGTTTTTTATATAGTGTGGGAGTGTGGGGATCTG
>JAZGTJ010006338.1:0-25188 GCA_036877575.1 Botia almorhae | reverse complement strand
CATGTCCCTCCTCTACTTCATCCCATGTCCCTCCTCTACTTCCTCCCATGTCCCTTCTCTACTTCCTCCCATGTCCCTCCTCTACTTCCTACCATGTCCCTCCTCTACTTTCTCTGTTGTCCCTCCTCTACTTCCTTCCATGCCCCTCCTCTACTTCATCCCATGTCCCTCCTCTACTTCCTCCCATGTCCCTCCTCTACTTCCTCCCATGTCCCTCCTCTACTTCCTACCATGTCCTTCCTCTACTTCCCCATGTCCCTCCTCTACTTCCTCCCCTGTCCTTCCTCTACTTCCTCCCATGTCCCTTCCTTTTCCTTCATCCATCTACACATGATCAGCTGTATGAATGTATTAGTATAATAGGTAATACCTGTTGACACATTACTAAATGACTAAATAAACCTCGGTGTGTGAACCCTGCCACCCTCTCACCCTCAGTCTCACCCTCCTCACGTTCCTCTCAACCAGCCGTTCAGCTTTTCTGCGTGACTAATGGCATTAATGCTCTCATTTCTCTTTATTCTGAGCCCGTGATCTCTTGATGTTTATTAATATTTGATTGTCAAGTGAAACATTGCGCTCGTTGCAACGTGTATTATTATTTAATGTTGCGGGGACGTGAAAATGTGGGTTCTCGAAGGGATTGTCTGCCTGATTATAATAAGAGAACCTGTGATGAATATTGTCTGTTAGTTACTGCCGGAAGCTCTGGACAAACTGATCTAATCAGTGTGTGTGTGTGTGTGTGTGTGTGTGTGTGTGTTGTGGACATGAGTTAATACGGTCATGTTTTTATACATTTCTTCTAAATATATATACTGAACATATAAGCAATAATTACGGAATATATATGAGGTTGTTCAATTTTAAATTGATCCCTTTCTCGCTCTCACTTGCTATACAGCCCCTGTAATACATGCACATAAAAGACCGTCCTGCTAAGTGCCTTTATAGAGAAACAGAAAAGCAAACATGTATAATACAATTGCATATATGTGTGTGTGTATATATATATATATATATATATATATATATGCATATGTATATACATACATATATACTGTATACATTGTATATAGTAATATCTGATAACTGTGTTTTATTTCTGTTTTGTACGCTGCCTATCTGTGTAGCATGAAAAATTACACTGATATAACAAAGACAGAAAATAGAGTCAAACCTCCAGAGAACAGAGGGATAATAGTGATTTTAATACTGACAAATGCATAAACAGGGGCAGCTTATTTGCTTGTGATTGGCCTGTATGTTTCTCATATGTCTCGGCTGCAGTTAATTTCTGGTGGTTCATTGTTCTGTTGTGGGCGGTTTACAGTGTTTTCCTTCACCTGAGAAAATGTGCTTCTGCTTTTTTGAGATGAAGAAGGTAGTGAAGAGTGTTGTTGCTCCATTATTGGCCACATGTTTATTTTCATTTTAAGAATCTTAAACATTTTAATCTCTGTTCTGTCAGACTGTCATTCCGGAATTCTAAACATTACATTCGATGACCTTTAAACCTCGAAAGGATTTTAAACCTCTTAGCAGATTTAAAGAATCTATTTATTATTTAAAAAATAGATTTATTATTTTACGATAATACATTTCCTGTTTTTCTATTTTTTTCCTCCTGTATTTATTAACATGGTACCATGAAATAAATCATAGTTACAGTTTCTTGGTATTGTTTTCATGGTATTCTTTACCATGGAAGTAACTCCAGGGTGCCATGTAAATACACTAAATATGAGATCAATTTGATAATCATTTAATCCCATGGAATATATTGAGGAAACCTGGTATTAGTATCTGATACCGTATATGATGTCTGTTCTCTCTCTCTTTCTGTGTGTGTGTGTTAAAAAAACATTCTTTTTTGTTTGGGTGCTAAATTTATATAATAACGTTTCTCAAAAATTTCTTACTGTACCTTTAACTCAGATGTGTCTTTCACAACCTCCACACACACACACACACACACACACAGACGCACACTCAGCAAATCCTCAGCAGATCCAGTGAGAATCTCTGAATGATGTCTCCTCTCTGGCAGGTGTCAGTGGTCCATCTGCTGAAGACTGTGCGCTTGCTGAGACTCCTGCGTCTGCTGCAGAAGATGGACCGTTACTCCCAGCACAGCACGGTGGTGCTGACCCTGCTCATGTCCATGTTCGCACTGCTGGCTCACTGGATGGCTTGCATCTGGTACATCATCGGCAAGAAAGAGGTGGAGAGCAACGCAGACACCTGGGATATAGGTAAGACGGTCACTTGATGGGCACATCTGGAGTGTGTGATACGCAAGATATGCACACACACAAACATAAATAATAAACATTCCTGTACACACCTTGACATTTATAGATACAGTATAGATATAGATACAGTATAGATACAGTATAGATATAGATACAGTATCTGTGCTCACACAAATATTTATAATTCAGTTTTTATGACAATACATTTTTCTGTTGTACTTTTAAAGGTAGGGTAGGAAATTTCAGAGTGGCTAGCAATAGCAAGCTAGCTTGTGAAAACACAAGATTCCACCCTCCGTTCAGAGCGCTCTCCAAAGCCACGCCTCCTACAGCACATGAACGCATACATAGTTTGACAGACAAGCAAGACATCCTGTCACTGCATTTGAATTGAGCCTTTCACAAAGGATATACATTTATATAAATATATTCAGACCACTTAACTTAGTGATTGCTGTCAGGATGCGAAGAGACTTTCAACCAGCGACAAAAAGTGTTTCTGAGAAAAAGTCGCCCACCCTGCCTTTAAGATTTCTGTGCCAAGGCTCTGAAAATGTGATTTTCTGTGCTATGACCCCTTTAATTATGATGTTACAGAGAGTCTAAATTACATTCATATACTGTATAATTTGTTCCTTTTAGATTTAGCTGTTTAACCAGCACAGCTGTGCGGATCACCAGCGATGTGTGAAACTGCTCCGCTAACTTGTTCTTTCTGGTTATAATGGGTAGTCTTACTGGTACAGCTAGTTAAGAAGCTAGATAGGGTGATAAGATACCAACAAATCAATGTGCCAATGCTAGGTAGCGTATCAGCATCCAAAACATATGCTGTTGGCCAGATGTGCATGTCTTTTCAGCAGAACCTGTATTCTTCGACTAAGTTTTACTTTGTGTGCATCTCAAAGCTGTAATTGTTGAGCAATTACTTCCACTGGAATAAACACCTTCCGGTATGTTATTTGATGTGATATGAAGTCTGGGTCTGTCTACTGTAACCGCAGTGTAATTTGATCTGATCGATTCCTAATGAAACCGTTCGTGAAATATCAGCTCGCAAAGGATTTGTTGGAATTGCATTAAGAACATTATACAGATGGATTAAATCTGAGGCTGCATTCTGAGTGAGAGAGAAAGAGAGAGAGTGAGAAAGACATCAAAGGATAACGGAAAGAGCAGAATTTATAGTTACAGTAGAGGAAAGATAAGACTGACACGCCGAGATGTGTTCTAGACTGATAGTGGACGAGCAGGAAGATAAGAAAACATGCACGGGAGAGCGCAAGCCGTCAAGTGAGCAACAGAATGTAAAAAAGTGGGTGAACGACAACACACCAGTCACCCAGGCGCCGTGCCTCGGGCCTCTCTCTCCATCTTGTCTGTAGGAGGGGCTGTAATTAGGCCCAGTGTGCTGCTCTGTGCTCCATAATGAAGGACCGCTGTGAAAGTACCAGCATTCCCACCGCCTGCTCCCTGATCAGTATTGATGGAAAGCTGCTGCTTCCCCTCTGCATCCGAATACTGACCCCCGGCCTGCTCTGATGGGCCGTTACTATAGCAACACTGGAATTTCCTCTCTGGTACCCTGATTTAGAATGTGGGGAATGATGGGTACCGACTTTTCAGCAAACACAAGAGTTCTTTCATGAACAAACATCTGAGTGTGATGATGTCTGAGTGTGGAGCCAAACAATGCTGGATTGAGGATGATTATAAGGGAACTGTTTTGGTGCACTTGATGTGCTTTTCTGCCCTTTTGTATCCAACTTTACTTAGACCAGCCTTGCAAACAATACTGTGGCAGTACCATGGTACAGTGATGGCATCTGATTGAAGTACCATAGTGTAGTGTGATTATGATATTTATGTTTCATGGTTATGTTATGTTATATGTTATGTTATGGTATATCAAGGTGCTTACCTATCATGGTACTGCTATGGTACATATAAACACGCTTAATAATGCCATAGAAGAACCATTTTTGGTTGCATGGTTCCATAATGAACCTTTAACATCAGTAGAACCTTTCTGTTTAACAAAAGGGGTCATCTGTAGTGGATAAAGGTTCTTTAGACTATAAAAGGGTACGAAAGAAATAGTTCTTTTAAGAAAAGTTGACTGAATGGTTCTTCGGAGAACCAAAAATGGTTCTTCTATGACATCGCTGTGAAGAACCTTTTAAGAACCTTTTTTTTAAGAACGTACAAAGGTGGTATTACCATGGTTTATTTTTGATTATTATACTTGTTGTATTGAAACTGGGTAAATTTACATAAAGGGACATTTCACACAAATATGTAGTTAATGTTGTCAGAACTTAGATTTTTGGGTGAACTATCTGTTCAGCTCATCTCTCATTGTAGAGCAAGAATCGTCTGTCAAACGAACACACAATAGAACACAAGCATCTACAATGTGAGGTTGTTTTTAATGACATCTTGCTTCCTCTCTCTCTGGCCTCTCACTCTTTCAGGCTGGCTGCATGAGCTCGGGAAGCGGCTGGAGTCTCCGTACGAGGGCATGGGCATGGGCACGGGTGCGGTCAACGGGTCACTGAGCAACGGACCGTCCTTAAGAAGCATCTACATCGCAGCGCTGTACTTCACTCTCAGCAGCCTGACCAGCGTGGGCTTCGGAAACGTCTCTGCCAACACTGACGCAGAGAAGATCTTCTCCATCTGCACCATGCTCATCGGAGGTGTGTGTGTGTGTGTGTGTGTGTTTGAAGTTTAGGAGATATATTTAGGGGTATGACAAGTCTGGATTGTCCTTATCATCCAAAAACTGAGGACTGTGTATATGTGTGTTGCTTATTTTAGACAATGAGAGAATGAGTTGCATCTGTGTTAGGTTATACAAGACGAATTATGAGAACAAAAGGGCTGCTGTAAATATCGGTGTATTAAAATACACAGTAGCTTTGCAGTAAAAGCACATGATGGTTTAGACACACACTGGACAATATACAACATGCAATTGTGTGTTTTCACGTTTACGTATGTTTATCTGCCAATAAATGGCACGATATGAGGCCACACCAGCTGTTTGCATTGAAAATTCATGGCCTTTATTTTGTGAAATGTCACCCATCGCCATGGGGCAGTTCAGCCCCCTTCCCAAACATACAATAATACTCAATTACACAGGCCAACACGTATGTACACATTCAATCAGCACCTGTGTATTACAGAGAGAGGTCTCAGAACATGATCCTTCAAAACAAATACATGACTGCCCCTATATGGCTTACAACATATTCTTATGCCATCTGATCCCATTTACAGTACCTGTCTGCCTGCCTGCCTGTCTGCCTGCCTGTCTGTCTGCTTGCATGCCTTTTTATGTCTTCTTTCATCTCAAATAAATGGCAAAAATGATGAATATTTCTTTGTTATTTTCTATATTGAAGTTTTTCTATATTTAGTTTTCTAATTTTTATTTTTTTAATTAAAACTGCAATCCTTAGATTTTGTCTCTTTAACGCCATCTCTGTTTGAACATAAAATTGCAGGTTACTTTACATACTTTACGTATATTGAAGCCAAACTGACTGTTTCCGGGAAATCGGCCTGACAGTTCAGATTATAAATCATTAATACAAACTTACTGTTGCAAATTGGGGTGAGGGGCCAGTTTTAAACAATGATCCGATGCATACGTGCTCAATAACAGATTTTTAAATAAGTTACGGATTACAGTTTTAATCTGACACTTTTAGTTTAGTTTATTTCCAGCATATCTGCACGCATGTGTGTGTACAGTACTTGAATAGGAGTGTGTTACTGTGTGTTGGGCAGCACTGATGCACGCTCTGGTCTTCGGCAACGTGACAGCCATCATCCAGCGCATGTACTCGCGCTGGTCGTCCTATCACACACGCACCAAAGACCTGAAGGATTTCATCCGTGTGCACCACCTGCCCCAGAGCCTCAAACAGCGCATGCTGGAGTACTTCCAGACCACCTGGTCCGTCAACAACGGCATCGACTCAAACGAGGTAAACCCCAGGCATTACCGAGTATTACCCCAGCCGACAGGGAACCTTCTCAGAATGCTGGGTAACGTTCCCTAAAAGTTCTCTCAGAGTTATCAAAACCGTTCTTGCAATAATGTTAGTAGAACGTCTTTTTAGTTATATATCATAAATATTAAAAACATTATTTTTAAGTTGTTAGTGGAACGTTTTAAAAATGTTACAGAGTTTGAATATTCTGTTCTTATAACTAAACAATGACGTTAATAAAACGTCTAAAAACTGGATGCTTTGAACACTCCTAGAACATTTAATTTAAACATTAATTAAATAAAAAAATTAAACATTTTTAATGTGTTTGTTACTATTGGAAACGTTAGGGAAACGTTATTACAACCTAAAATGGTAAGCTGGGACACTACACAGACACTATCTCCTCACAGCTGGGGTGTGCAAGACCAGCCAACTGGCTTTCTCTGTGTTGTGTATTGGTACATACAGAATGTTCATGCCTTAAACTAAAGCAGCGACATCTTTAGGCTTTGATTAACACTTAGTTCTGTTAATTCATGGCAACCTAATAACGTGCCTCAGTCGTGAGGAGGGAAACCGCCGTGGATAGACAGTTTGACACTTTTGGGAGGCGACAACTTCCTGTCTTCTGTCCTTCAGCACAGGACATTATTCTGGAGTCGAGAGAGAGAGTGTAAGAAATGAGATGGAATCTAAACATCTTGCTAAATCACAGATTTATGAATAATAGATGGTGAGGCTGATGGCCGGAGAGCAGGAGGGAGACGAGGTGTGTGTGTGTGTGTGAGGGAGAGAGTGACAGATGCCATTCGCTCAGGCTGAAGGATGTGGGAATCTGGATGGATGAACAGGGCAGATGAAGGGTGGCAGAGGGGAACAATGAGGCATGAGCGGAATGTTCGCAGTTTTTGTTTTAAGGGGAAAAACTCTTAAAGTCACACGCTTAACTTCAATTCAAGTATAACGAACCTCATGGGCTGTTACATAAGCGCGCATAGAAAACTGAGGGATGAGTGTACCAGGTGATGTCATCGCCTCTGTTTAAATGTAAATAAATGTTCATTTCATTGGCTTTCATTTGTATCCTTTTATTCTTCGCCTTTTCTCAACATAATTTTATATCGATTATGATAATAAATCTATTTATGTTGTATTATTTTTTGTTCTTTCTCTGTCCCCATTAATATTCCTGTTTTTGTCTTTATTCTTCCCCTTCCTGTTCACTCTCTCAAGCTCTTGAAGGATTTTCCCGACGAGTTGCGTTCGGACATCGCGATGCATCTGAATAAAGAGATTCTGGAGCTGTCAGTCTTCTCCTCTCTGAGTCGTGGGTGTCTCCGATCTCTCTCCCTGCACATAAAGACGACGTTCTGCGCGCCGGGCGAGTATCTGCTGCGGCAGGGAGATGCTCTGCAGGCCCTGTTCTTCGTCTGCTCGGGCTCCATGGAGGTGCTGAAGGACAACATGGTGCTAGCTATCCTCGGTTAGTTCACACCTAATCTCAAAAATCTCTACATGAGATTGTTTTTATCATATCATTTGCCTAATTTTGACTAAGCTAATTTACAACACGCTGTGTAAATTAAGCTGTGAGTGATTTAGCCACTGAATTAGACACGCCTCCTCTAAATTAGACACGCCTCCTCTTTCTAAAACCCTTGCCCTCCAGAGACATGCACACAGAGACATTTTGGTACTGTTGTAATGAAGCAGGAGAAAAAACTGCAGAAATTCTGTAACGTTTGTTTGTAATGTTTGTAATGTTCCACTAACAACTTAAGAATATCGTGATCATTTTTTATATAAATGATATATATTGTTAATACAGTTCTACATATGTTAATGTGATAGCGTTGGGAGAACTTTGAGAAAACATTAGCCAACGTTTTGAGAACATTCCCTGTTAGCTGGTTATTTGTATTTGACAAAATCTGCCACAGAAAGATAAGTGATATTTCAGGAGACCTATTTAAACTAAAACAATCACTTACAAAATGTCTTTCATAAACAAAGTTTCATATTTCTATAAAAATCAATTGTTACATTTCAGCTTTGTGTAGTTTTGGGCCATTTTCATATCAACAGACATAGTGTAACAGCGGTCAGGAGAAGAGAGGGTTGTGGGTTCGAGAAATGGCCCAGGTCATGTTCAAACTCCTGCCTGCGCATAAGCTCCATCACTCGACATGTCAGAGCATGTGTTCTACCCAGCAGGCCACCGTATTTGTTTACAGGCTATACATTTTCTGATGCTTGTTAGGAAGTGCAGGTATTAATGAACTAGTATGAAGGGAAAAGGCTCTCATTAAGTGTAGACTTTAATCTGTAAGAGAGTCTGATGTGCTCCTTTGGTACAGTAGTCAACACAAGCAGCTCAATCTGATTGGTCGCTCCCTCTGAGACATCACGCACACAGCGGGCCCATAGGACAGAGAAGCAAATGTGTAAAAAAATAATCTCCATCATCTCCGTGTGTGTGTGTGCTGACTGCATGGGTGTGTATGTCTGTGTGTGTGTGTCTGTGTGTGTATCTGTGTGTGTGTGTGTGTGTGTGTGTCTGTGTGTGTCTGTGAGCCTGTGGGTGTCTGTGTGCCTGTGTGTGTGTGTGTGTCTGTGTGTGTAATTATCGCTATAAGAATTCCTGACAGGAAACAACACACTTCTTCACTATCCTGCTGACAAAGGAAGGTCTGTCCGACATTGAATTCTCCTGAAGCTTTTGCTGTGCTAGTTTTTATGTGTACGCATGTAGGTTTATGTGAGGTTAATAGATTCCTAGTAACCCTGTTCAAACCTTGAACCAACATCCATTTTGGATGCTACACAAATGTAAAGGGATCCAAAACCTTTTGTGATCCGAGTGAATTATTTCATATTTGGAATTAGCCGAATTTACATTTGTATTGCATATGCTTATTGATCCTGATCTACCTGCTCGCCTGTCAATCATCCATTACACATTTTAAACTTTGCTGCTTATATCCGACTTTAGAACGAGCTCAGAATTTTGATAATCCCAAACTACCCAGCTAACACTTTTAGGTTGTAAGAACGTTTCCCTAAGAATGTTTCCATTAGGTAAAAAAAACATTAAACATTTTATTTTGAATGTTTTAAGAACGCTCAAAACATCTCGTTGTTTTAGACATTGTATACATATACTGTATATATATAATGTTATTGCTTGGTTATAAAAACATTATTCAAACTTTATTAATTCTGTAAAATGTTTACAGAAACGTTCCACTAACAACTTAAGAATAACGTTTTTGATACATATGATATATGACATTTAATTATTGTTCTATCAATGTTACTACAATAATGTTTTTAATAACTTTGAGAGAACTTTTAGGAAATGTTAGCCATTGTTCTAAGAACGTTCCATATAAGCTGGGTATACATGCACAAGACTTATTCAGACAAAAAGACGCATTTGGGACGCTTGCTGCCACCGGATGTAAATGGTGACAAGTCTCGGCTTGTGATTGGATCACACGAGACAGATTTTAATACCAGGTGTAAAGAGGGTTTTTGAGATGTGACAGCCACAAATGTACAGTGACAAGGTTTTCAAACGCCATATGTTTGTGCATGTGTTTGCGTGTGACACATCCAGGCAAAGGCGACCTGATTGGTGCAAACATGTCGGTAGACGACCGTGTGATAAAGACGAATGCTGATGTGAAGGCACTGACATACTGTGACCTGCAGTGCATTAATCTGAGGGGCCTGTATGAGGTGCTGGACCTGTATCCTGAATACTCCCACCGCTTCGTCCAAGACATCACTCACGATCTCACCTACAACCTGAGAGAAGGCCAGGAGAGCCACGTAAGACCCCTACTCAGACTCAGACAGACACACCAGATAGACAGACCAGATAGACAGACACACCAGATAGATAGATAGATAGACAGACCAGATAGATAGATAGATAGATAGACAGACAGACAGACAGACAGACAGACAGACAGACACACCAGATAGATAGATAGACAGACAGATAGATAGACAGACCAGGTAGATAGATAGACAGACAGATAGATAGACAGACCAGGTAGATAAATAGACAGACAGATAGACAGACCAGATAGATAGATAGACAGACAGACCAGATAGATAGACAGATAGATAGACAGACCAGATAGATAGATAGACAGACAGACAGACAGACAGACCAGATGGATGGATGGATGGATGGATGGAAGCAGATCAGGTAGATAGACAGACAGACAGATAAGTAGATAAACAGACCAGATAGATAGACAGACATACAGACCATATAGATGGATGGATTGAGTATTGAGAAGAGAAAACAGAAAGAAGACAAGAAAGATGTACAGGAAACGTTGCAAGTCAGATTTGAGCTATGTCGCCCACATGAGCACCACATCTCAATTTGTAGCAAGGGCACTAAACCGGCTCTGTGTCATGAATTAACGGCACAAACAGGAATTCATTTTTAGCCACTTTAAGCTCTTTTGCCAGCTTCACACGTCCTTTCGAGAAAGACGTTTTTAAATGCTATCAGAGTGAGTTACGTTTACAGAATGATGGAATGTTCTAGTCATTCCAGAGTTGTGTAATTGAATTGCATTAAATTGAGTTGTGTGGCTATGTTTGGCGCGTGTGTGGGTCTGTGCGTGTGCGCGCGGCTGTTTGTATATACGGTGACCTGTTTTCACGTCTCCCTCTGCAGGTGATGTCCAGAATGTCCAGTAAGACGGTGGACACACAGGTGCGTCTCCTCCTCACCTGTCAATCACTCCGCACTCATCCACTAACAGCGCTCTGTTGACTATAATAGCTCGGGGCTCATTTCCCTAACAATGATCTACCTCCCGCCTCATTTGCCTAATGAGGAAAGCTAAGAACACTACAGCTCGGAAACAGCAGGGAGAGAGAAGGAGAAATTGATGAGGATGATGATCATCTCCTTCATTCCCTGTCCTGCCATGCCTGAAGCAGTAATCAGAGAGGGAGCGGAGCAGGAGGAGAGAGAACAGCGTGTTTTGGGGAGAGGGAGGGGGTTATGGGAGGTTATTGAAGTGCTGAATGACTGACTGCTTTAGGAAGCTGGCGCTCTTTCAATTACAGCGCGAGAGAGCTCAATTATTCAACAGGGAAAATGACCAAATTAGTCTCGGAAAAGTGTAATTAATCAGGTATATATAGAAGGAGGGTGGAGAGCGAGATTGAAAGCGTGCGAGACGGGGAATACCCTCGTGTTTGCTTCCTCTCGTTGCTTTGTTTTACCCCTTGACTTTCGGTGCACTGACATTTAAAGCGTTCTATAAATGGAGGTTGTTATTTCAGTGCGACGCTGTTGCACCCTAATTGGCAGCGTGCGTGAAACCGTGAGATGTAAAGCAGCAAAAAACATTACAGGAACTGTAATTGCCCAGAAACCGTCGAACCGTCTGGGTTTTATTTTTTAGAGCGCCCTGTGTGTGACTCGGGTCAAAGGTCATGATACTGTGTTATCAAAGCTGCCCGAGTGGTCGTTCAGGGTCACGGGTGGAAGTTCAGGGTCAAAGTTCAGGCGATCACAACCTGACTGCCGTACATGAGTTTAACCTGAGGATATTCACATACTCGTGTTTTCTGCCGTTTCGAGTCTTTATCTAATTGGCCCTTAAGGGAGCGTGTGTAAGTGTTTGCACATACACAGCGGGGTTTAAAGGTCCACTTGAGCTGAATTGAAAAATTAATTACATCAGTTTCAGAAAGCTCTAGTATTTGATATGTCTCCCTATCTTTTGATGACATCATACACTTCAGTCGCTTCAGATGCACATTTATGTCAGCATGATCTGAGAATGTTTTACAGAGCCTCTTGTGTGCTCCTGTGAGAGCAGCGAAATCACAGCCCGTTTCACAACTTTTGCTCATTTAATTTGTGGAAAAACAAAGAATCTTTTTGTCATAATGTCATAAAATCCGAAAAATTTCTTTTTTGGTCTCAGATTTAAATTGCAATCGGTTTTGATAGAATCCCATATTCATATTGTGGATTTAGACTTTTGAAGTATACTACCGTGTGTGTGTGTGTGTGTGTGTGTGTGTGTGTAAGGGAGGGAGAGAGAGAAAACACACAAAAAATGTAAAGATTTTAGTCAAATGTGGGAGTCAGTCTTGTGACCTTCATTAAATTATCTAAATGCCACTTAAAGGCCCTTAACAAACTCACCGCTTTTACAAATGATCTTGAAGTGAACAAGCTCTGTTAAATTAACTGCACTTTCTTAAACCTGTCGGCGTCATTGTTGGCGATTAAAAAACATTATTTTAATGCTGAGTCATTCTGTGTTAGTCATCTAACATTCGTTTGACCTCACGCAGCAACTGTGCAGTTTATTTGAGAGTGACAGCTTCTCTGTCCAATCACAGCTGGAGGGGCGGGGAAATGGAGACGTGATCCAGTGCTATCCTCCAATAGCTGAGCATCAAGATGAGCCAGATGATGAAGAGGATGACCAGAACCGATATCTCAGTGGCGGAACCAAACAGAAAACATACACGCAGAAAAACGATCGCCAAACCAACAAAAAGCTCCACATTCAGCATACTGCTGTTCCAAAGCCTGACCCCTCAAATCTCAGTCCAAGGTCTGTGCACACCTACACACATATATAGACCACATTAAAACTGCTAAAATGGATAGGTAGATGGTAGATAGACAGACAGACAGACAGACAGACAGACAGATAGACAAACAGAAAGACAGATAGATACAGATATATGATATACAAGATATGCAGTATACATGAATACACACACAAGTATATATATATATAGCCCACATCTATATCTGTCTGTCTATCTATCTATCTATCTATATATATATATATATATATATATTGCAAATAGATGAGGTGAGATGTTTGTGTGTCTTCAGGGTTGTGGACGGAACTGAGGACAGTGATGGTGCAGAAAATTCCCACACGTTCATATTTTCCTCTGATCACCAGCACAACATCAGCAGTTCAGCTAACAACACCATGACTGCTGCAGGTGTGTGTGTGGTTTATCACAATATTTCAGGGAAGACCAGGGCCACCTCACCAGGGGCACCTCAGTGGAGAGAGGGAGTTAGGATGATTTTAAGAGTCCTGGTCATATAGGGGGGACGGCAGAAGCCAGAAGGGCCCCTCAAACCCTCAGGTAAGGCAGGGGGGCTCCGAAACCCTAGTGGCACCCCTGGGGGAAGACTCACAATGAAGTGTAACACCATTTTCAACATTTATTGTTACTCCAACTTTTATTGTTACTGCAACTTTTTCATTGTCTTACGGGTTTAGTGAACCTCCAAAAGTCAATTCTGTCATCATTTACTCCTTCTCGTTTTTAACTCATATCACAGTTTTTATTTCCTAAATAAAATCAAATATTTCGCAGAATATGAAATGCTTTCGAATAACAGTCACGTTTGTGCGTGTGTCGTGACGGATCGTGACCCGGCCAGCTTGAAAGTGTTCAGTCGCTGTTATACACACAAAGCTATCATAACCTCTTTTAATACTTTTAAGACGTTTAATATAGCTGCACATGTCGTGCAGACTCCTTTGTGAAGCTGAGCAGGGTGAATCATCATCTGTTGTAACCTTTTGTGTTGCTAAAGGTCAAAATTACACCTTTTATCAAATGTTATGAGGGTGAGTGAACGATGACAGATAACTGTTCATAGGTTTTCACTAGACTTACCATCAATGTAAGGCAGTTTGACAGAACCTGTTTCTCTTTGTAGAATTAGCAGCTAAATCAGAGGAGACAAGAGGACAGTTACGACACCTAAACCAAGAGGTACAGTGGCTTATGACTACGTCATTAACAGAACTTGATTTTAATGCAGTGTAAGTTAAAGGTGCAGTAAGCGATTTCTGAGGTGATTAAAATTGACATCCAAACAAACACACCCCTTCCTTCATTGCTTCGCCCTAAAAATAACGAACACGCTACGCAACATGGGCAGTGACTCACAGCTTGCAGACACGCCCCCTGTTGCTGATTGGCTACAAGAGTGGTATGGTTTTGTCTGGATCTGCTCACTGCTTCTTGTTTTAGCCAATCTGAATGTGGATTCATAGGTGATTAATACTGTACTGAATGTGTAAGCCAGCTCAGCTCAGGTGAGCTCCTGGTGTCAGGAACTCACAGGCCCATATGGCAAGCTGCTGCGAGAGAGGAAGAGGGACGTTCTTCAAACACTAGAGGACATAAAACTCATTAGAAGAAGAAAATGGGGCTGGCCCCATGTTGATGAAGGAGAGCTTTCCAGAATGCCCTTGAACCCTCTCTAGTGTGCACTGTGGTTTCCCACAAACTGTATATTTATCATCCTGTTATACATTCATCAGAGGGGAATGGGTTGCAAAAGGAGATTCTTTTTGACTTCCATTAAATCCAACAAGATCCTGAAAGTTTTTCAGATTTTAATGTATTTTTCTGTCGTCTTACTGTGTGTTATACTGTATACATACTATCAGAATTGTGCAACAACAGTATACTTACGCTTGTATTACTTACAGCCTTGAGTCAAGATTGGACACTGCGAGAGAAGTACAGTATAGTACAGTGCAGTACAGTTTTGATGTGTATTTGATATAAACCCTAGAGACAACCTTGTCTTAATTGTCAGCTATAACTTTGACAAGAGGTTTTTGACAAGTAATATCGCCAAAGAGACCCTTGCTCATCTCTCTCTCTCTCTCTTTCTCTCTCTCACTCACTCTGTGTCTTGAATCTCACTATATATTTTTGACAGCTGGCCTCTCAGCAGGGTTTTGTTGTAATCCATGCCTGGTCTGGATTGCCAGGAGGTTGAGGGCTCTCTTCCTGTTGTCTCATCCTGTTTTAAGCTTGTTTTCTCGTACCTCGCTGCCTCTGATGGCATTTATGGATCATTACCCAATTACTCTCATTATTTGGTATTATCACCCATTGGCACGATTGTAGGCGTAGCTGCCAAATCAGTGTCCATCTGAGTCTGGATCATCTGTGCTCTGTTCTGGACCATCACGAACATCATCACTCAAAGCTACCTCGTTTAGAGAACTGAGTGTGTGTACAAAGTTAACAATGCAAGATACACAGTTGCTTAACTGACAGAGTCACAGAGTAATTGTGTAAATTCAGATTTAGATGATAGAGTTTGGTTTACATCATAATAACTTGGATGATTTACTTTAAGTTCTTTAATTGCCTAAAAACGTGTGTTATTGTCGCAGTAGTTCAACTGTTTTCAAACAATGACGCTTTTTCCAGTAACAAATTGCTATGTCACAGAAAGTTGCGTGTTGCTTTTAATGTCATGTTGTAATGCGCACGCAGCCTTAAGCTCGGTTTACATGTCACCAGTCGCTGTACTGGTCGCCGGTAGGGATTCTGAGCGGTGGTTGCCCTAGTAACATTTATGTTCAACTTTAATGTCGTGTAATTAAGATTTCTAAATTATTCATTCCTTCATTCAAAAACCGTCAGTGTTTTATGCCAAAAATATGGCTTGGATTAAATAATGAATCACATCATTGGTTAGTTATATATTAAAAAACTGCCTCCTTTAATAGCTTCAGCTCACTTAAAAAACTACTTCTTCAAAAGAGTAACTTGACTGAAGTTTTGGTATGCGTATCTTGTAGCATGGTGAACTAGTTTCAAAACAGCTTCCCCAACACGGGTTAATTGCGTGTATCTTTCGTGAATGTTAAACAAGGGGTGTAATCAATCCCCCCCAACCCCTCCCAAAAAATAGAAATGAATACCCTGAGATGAATAAGGATCTACATGGTGAACTGAACGTAATGATATTTCTGAAAACCCAGAAATATCGTAATACCAATAAGTCAAGCACACACAAAGCTGTCCCACAGGAAGTAAGTAAATAAAGCCTCGCTTTCACCTGAAGTCTGTTTTGGCTCCAGCAGACAGAGACAGATGGGCGGGTGCAGTGGGACGACCCGTGACTGTTTAAGCTCATACCGTTCTGTTGCTGTGGGGAGCTATTTTAACGGTATCTTACTATTTTGGGTTGTTTCGCCCTTTTTAAAATCGCTCGATAATACAATATATATTTTTAAAATGAAAGATGCTGTTCGAGCAGAAAACACAAACGGGGTTAATAAGCTGTAGCCATTCCACTTTATATTAAACAATGAAAATTTTGTTCATCGTTTACTGGCTCTCATGTTGTTCCAAATCCGTATGACTTTCTTTCCTCGGCGGAACACAAAACTCGTTAAACTATCGAATGGAAAAAGGCATCGCATTTCTGCTTTGATGTTGCCCTGAAAAATAAAGTTTAGAATGACATGAGGGTCAGTAGATGACAACTGATGTTTTAGGGTGAACTTTTTAAAAGCGTGTAAATGTTTTTAATCAATCAATTAAAAATCAGAAGACCACGCCTTATTTTCAGGTGTTTTGCACTGCAGACTGATGGATTGTGGGTAATGTTTGAACGGTGACACTGAAACTCCTATCCCTCAGAGAGGTCAGCGTTTAATGTGGAAGAGTCACATGACCTGAGTGACCAGACTGCAGCGTGTGGTTGAAGAACACCATTAATGTACCGAGAGGCCAGACCGTGTGTACTTTAATAGCACTGAGATGTACTGTGTATTAAATGCAGTAGGCGACGGTCAATATCAACAGATAGATCAGTGAGGAGACGTGGAGTTCCTGGAAGCAGCTCGTAGCACATCTGTTCTTTCTGTGTTAAGATGAAATCGAAAATAATCACTAGCACGCAACTTTAAAAGGATGTCAGACATCTGTTCTCATTTTAAATAAAATATGAACATGTTAACCATGATTTATTGATTATTAAATGTATGTAAATATATTGATTCGGTCTTGTGAAGAATCAGTATTACAGTACTATATTGTATTGATAGTTTACCCCTTTTTAACTGCCTAGCCGGCATTGTTCTGACTTTGTTTCATTAATCATGTTCTAAGAAACATTAATCATACAATACGCCACCCACTCATCTTATGCTCTGCCCTCCATATCATAACGTCAGTGCTTACTTTTAAGAAAAATAATGGCGTACTCAAAGTCAGATACTGTTGCATTTATACGGTTTGTAAGTTGTAGTCATTAACTGACTAATAGTTCCATTAAACATACTTGACATGTGACAGACAAAAAACTTTGGGTTTTACTACCTGACAACTAGTTAATTTTGTCATATTGAACCATGCTGTACATACGAATTCCAGCGAGGTTTCTTCAGAAGGTCAACTACGAGTGACACCTGTTTATGGTTATATGTGTTGCAGGTTAACACCCTGGGAAGGGAAGTGGCTGAGCTAGGAAGAGTGATGCGAAGTCTTGCCTTTCTCATTGAATCCATGATTGCCTCTCCTCAAACACCAGGCGTCTGTTCATCAACATTTACCTCGGGACATCCCTCTCCTATCCCATTCCAGGGACAGGGTTCATCCTGGACCAGCCCACCCTTTCCTTCACCAATGCACTCTGGGATACATCCAGGAGGACCGATATCCCTTCCTGTCAGACCACAGGAACTGCAGGTGGTCTTCCCAACCATCTCTCCTGGCTCCTCAGCTGGTTCTTTTCCCATCACACCTTCCACTTCCCTCCATGCGGACAGATCCAAACAGCCCTTACTGGCCCTTTCTCCCCACAGCGCAGTCGCTCGGACCCGATCACAGAGTTTGGAAACACCCGTTCCAGAACATCATGGACATCTTTTGTACACCCCTGGAACGTTACCCAGAGCCGGACAGCCGTCATTGGGAGATGGGGAGGATCTCAGGTCTCTGGGCTTGTAGCAATCAACCTTTAAAATGGAATCAAACAGAAGTTCTAGTGGATTCTGCGTGTTAACCTGGACTCAGGACTTGACTGATAAGACAAGTGGTACACGCGCTGCCAAAGCCATGGAATGATGGTTCCTTTGAAGATATACATGTGTGCCATCTCAGTTTTTAAGATAATCTTTCCAAAGGCATGTCTTTTGATGTTGGAAACTAAAGGGATATCTTAAATCAGAAGAGCTTGGTGGGTTCTCTGCAGAGGTTCCAGAGGAACCTAACCTACTTGTTAAAACAAGGAGGTGTTGCCAGATATTATTGGTGAGCCAGATATCTGAAGTCCATTGCATCCCTTGTAGATCCCATTAAACCCCCCAGAAATGTTCCTCATAAATAATCAACGTGTCTGGAATCACCTAAACCCTTTGCTTTAGTTTATGCAAGGTTAGCAGGTTTGCTAAGGTGTCTAGATACCAGCTCTCTATTTAAGTTAAAAGAAAACGTTCTCAAACGCGTGCATGTTTATAAATATAAGTTATTCTATTATAGCCCTCATTGCATGGGAGAAAATTAATTTTAAGACTGATTGACCACACGTGAATGCATCATGACTTATGACCGTCTTATTTCATGTTATTCTGCGTTTTTGTGCCTATTAACAGACGTTCTGCTGTAATTGTGCAGATTATGCCTGTGCAGTGTAGAATATACTGTACCTGCCTGTGTTGTTTGTCAGTCGTTTTATGCAGTTGCCACGGTAAAATAACAACTTTGCAGAGGGGTTTTGAGCATGTTGGGTATAAGGTTGCTTATAAATGCAAGGTTTTACTAGTCAAGCATGAGGGAAGATTGCATTTTGACCAGGTTTACCAGGTTAAATCTAGAGATGGCCATTAACTAACGTCATCATCAATTTGACAATCAATTTGATTGATTGATTGTTTCCTATATGCATAAACCTGAACATTAAACCATAAATGTTTGGATAACAACATCTTAAGGTTTCAGAGATCTGAGATATCCCGTTAGTTTCTTTTCTCTGTTTGTTGTTTTTAATTGCATGACTTCAGGAAGGGTGAGACTATATACCCTTGCAGTAGGTTGTAGAGACACCATGTAGGGTTGTGCAGTAGTCACCATAGAAGCATGAAGGTCATCTTGACACTGTATCTTTTTTCTCCTCTGCTTGCCCCTCAGGGCAAAAGGGAAGAACAGCAGGGAAAAGTCGAACACAATGGCTCTGTTCCAAAACCTGGTGAGCTGTCTACCAAGGCAGCATTTTAAGGCATCCCCAGCTAACAGTTTTAGGGTGTAAGAATGTTTCTCTAACATTTCCGTGAAGCAACAAAAATGTTTAAAATGTTATTTTGAAAGTTCTAGGAATGTTCAAACATCCAGTTGTTTTTAGACGTTGTATTAACATTATTGCTTGGTTAAGAACGTTCTTCAAGCTTCAACGTTTTGTAAACATTCTAAAACTTAAAAATAACATTTTTGATATGATATATAACCTTTAAAAAAAGTTCTACTAATGTTACTGCAAGAACACTTTTTGATAAGGTTGAGAGAACTTTCTGAGAACATTCCCTGCTAGCCGGGTCTCATGCATGCACCCGACACAGGTTGCAGCTCGATTATGCTGCGCTGTGGCAAGCTGGAATGTTGATTATAACAAAAATATTTTTCGTTTAATACGGAAATCTATTTATGAAAATAGCTCGGTGCAAAACGTACTGTTTTTTCCAGATATTTGCCTGTGCTATGTATTTTATGCATATTGGAGTATAAGAGCATATATTGTCTCTATTAACAATTAATTTCCCACACAAAAATTTGTTTGCAGAATTGTTGCCAGTGTGGAGCGTTCCGAATCAGTAAGACAGCGTGCTAGTTTTTCCAAGAGAGCTATTGTGTGCACACTGTATGTAAGTGCATGAATTTGTTTGGGGGGGGGGGCGGGGTTATAATACTGTAACCAGATATTTAAGGGGTATATCGTTATGGGAACTGGGGCAAGGAAGATGTGTTCTCAGTGAGGGGGTGGAGAAAAGGAGTTAACTATTGTTGGAGACTGAATTGACATGGGGACGGGGTTTCTGTTTGCTTGCTCTTTGGATGGTCTTGGGGGATTTTGGTTGTCGATGGCAAAGTGGCCCCTGCTGTCATGTGTGTCCGCCTGGCGCAGACTTGGTCTCTCTGCTGTGCCTGTCTCTCTCTTTTCATTCACTCGCCCCTTCTGTTTATTCGTCTACTCTCACTTTCCTCCCATTTCACAGTTTTAATCTGGTAACATATTGCACACTCCTACTCCTGTCTTCACCCCCTGACCTTACTTACTCAGTCATTTAAAGGGGCGGTTCACCCAAAAATGAAAGTCAGCAAAATCAAATCACACTTGTGTCTTTTCAAAGCTGTTCGATTTTCTTTCTTCTGTGAAACAAAAGGACATTTTTTAAAATAGTCACGTTGATGTTTTTCATACAACAAGAGCATACAATGACGGGGTAAATTAAAAATTACCTGAATATTCGTTTGAAGTGTTTGTTTAAAATTCTTTTAAAGTCATAGAAGACTTTCAAAACATGAGGGGGAGAAAATAAGTGAATGTAGATGACTTTTATTTTGAGGTGAACTGTCCCTTTAAATTAATTTAACATTCTGTCTCGCTTCACACATCTTTTATTCTCTTATGGAAAACGTGCATGTCAGACTTTATATTTACAGTCACCGGAAGCGATGACTGATGTAGCCAATACAGTATTTATTCTACTTGATGTTTCAGGTATATATTACTTTACTTTTTGAAAGTATATAAATATATATTATATAATATCACCTGGACCAGCCCCCACAGAATCGTTTATAATTCCCTTGCATTAGCTTGATTTTTCCTCCCACAGATCCAGACAGACTGTGTTGTCTTGCCCCCTCCTGCAGGGCTTCTTTCCCTCAACCCTACGCCAGTCACCGAGAGGCAGTTCTCCAGGCTTGAGGGTTTACACTTTTATATTTCTATGAATGTATCTCAGCTAAAGGTGTATTTTTGTACCTCTGAAAACAGAGGAAGTCTTCGGGAATCATGACAAGACTATGCCGAGAATGGATGCAATATGATTGGCTACTGGAGGAATTGTGGGAAAATAATATTCCGATGCATCAATGAAAGCTCGACGCAGCTCTTATACTGTCTCAATGGCTCTGTGAATCTATTCTTTCACCAATACTACTGGGAATGTAATCATGTTACATGAATTCTTTTGTTTTGATAATATTAGAGGAAATACTGTAATGCAAATAAACGACTACAGCTATTGGATTAATGCAGCTGTATTGTGCATGTTTCCTGCCGCTGTTTCACCACAGATGAATAACACAGGAAAGACTGATTTCATGTTGAAAGGAGCGGCCGGCCCTCCCTAAAGGAAAATGTTATTGTTTACAGAGAGCGCTTTCATGTCTCGTAAGACTTATGGGGGGGTTATAAGTTATGTCTCATATGAGTATCCGCTTTGTCTCAGATGTTTCTCCTAGGATGCGGTATTAGAAATAAAAATTGACAAAGATGAGGCAAGGGTTCCCATAGCTCAATAGTTTGAGCTTTTTGTTAGACCGCAAAGGTTGTGGGTTTGATTCCCAGGGAACACACACACTGATTAAAAAAGTCACTTTGAATAAAAGCATCTTTTAAATTAAAAAAATGTAAAATGCAAGGGTTTGCGTACGGTAAGACGGTAAGAAATAAATATGGAAAACATAGCTCAGATAATGTGTTTCTAAAGAACCAAGAATCTGTATGGTGGTTGAGCCGGGCTATTGTGCTGTGTGTAGCAGATCTTAAAACACAATTAAGTTTTCATAGCTAGCAGCGTCACTCTTGTCGTGTAAGGTTCAGGCCTTACTGTACATACTGTACTGTACTTTGCTGATTGTTTTGTACGATCACGGCAGGAGTGTGTTTGCATGTGTTATCATACATGTCCTTGGCGTATGTTTTCTGTCTCTGTCTCCGCGCGCGATAGACGCGTTGAAAAGCGTCCGGGTGCGAAGCCGCACGCATGCCAGACGCCACCAATGTGTGCCTTTGTGTCGCCACCGCCGCGGTTCATCTGAGGAGAATACCATGTGTTGACAGGTTTCCATGGTTACCAGAACAACTGTACACTGAAACAAATGGAGAAGAGCTGAGGCAAGGTAGGTCAGTGAAGAGCAGAGAAATGGAGAGCCCGAGATAAGAGGAAATAACAGATAAAAAAAGGGAAGTGGTGGCTTTTTAAATGCATGATGCAAGAAACAAGAAAGAGACAATGATGAAAGCTAACGACGGGGTTTTGGGAGGTTTATTGCGGGATTGTGGGGAATTTAAGACACATACGCCCCGCTAACAATGTCCTGGCTGACAGTGTGAAGATGTATGGGAGATGTTTTCAGTGGCTGAGCGTGCAGCTATTCCTTTCACAGATTACCGAAACGTTACGTAAACTTGACAGGATATTACAAAAGCGTTTTCATTGGTTACACACCCACATGTTGTTGCGAACCCATATGACACAAAGAATCCAAATTCCCTGTGGACTGCATGGCAAGGAGAAAACTTCTGTGAATAATAGGGGCTTCAAAAGAGAGTGAATACAGTGTATGCGCACGGAAATCTGAAATATTTCCATGAAATATACTTTTATTATGCTTTTATGTCACATGTCACACTTTTATGTCATACATTTTGTCCTTTTAAAGCTTGACAGCACCAGGTCGCCATCCACCCCAGCTAACGGGGAACGTTCTCAGAACAGCTGAGCGTTCTCAGAAAGTTCTCTCACAGTTATTAAAAAATGTTCTTGCACTACTGTTAATAGAACATTTTTAACACTATAAATCATATGTATCAAAAGCGTTATTCTTAAGTAGTTAATGAAAGTTTTGAAAAGGTTACAGAATTACAAAATGTTTGAATAATGTTCTTACAACCAAACAATGAAGTTAATACAACGTCTAAAAGGGACGTTTTGAACGTTCCTGGAGCTTTCAAAAGAGCGTTTTTAACAATTTGGTTCCTTAATGGAAATGTTAGGGAAGCGTTCTTACAACCTAAAATTGTTCGCTGGGGTTTTCATTGTATAGAGAGCAGCCCTCATTTTGTTAAACATGAGGGAAAGTAAGTGATGGGAGAATTTTTTTTGTAATTTTTGGGTGAACGATCTCTTTAACTTCTGCGATTCATCCATATTTAATTACGCTGTAAAACGCAAATTCTTTTTCCTGTGACACTTCACACTTTGCACAGTCATTATCCAACTCACAGTCTGTACCTGAGCCATAGACAAAAACATTGGACAGGATGAGTATTAGATATTGGGGGGGGGGCAGGAGTGTGTGCGTGGGGGGGTGACGGTGCAGAGACAGCGGTGGAAATAAGCGAAAAAGCTGAGCCAGAAAGATATTTATAGTTAGATAAGAGCACAGGATGCTTGCAATACAGAGAGTAGGTGGAACTTCTGATTGGCTCTATAGTGTTCCTCTACATGCCACTGATTTTCTGTTTGCGGGCTGTGATGTGAACAATAAGACTATTCACTGTTTTCTGATAGCCCTGACCCAAATACAGCGGCTATTCATCATTTCAAGCATCTATTAATGCGTACAATGCATCTCTTCCATTCAAATGAACACACACAGAGAATAAAAACAGTGAGGTTCAAGCGAGGTTCAGGGGAGCATCCTTTGGGATTTGCTCATTTAAGCATTTGAAACAAGGTCAAAACTTCATGTGCTGTATTCCAAGTCTTCCTAGGAGAGGCCAAAATTGGAAGCTGCAATCTGTAACTTTTCTTGGTAAACAAAAATCAGTTATTGAGCAAGTTGTTGTTATTGGCAGATGAGTGTTCAACACGACCTTCTTGCCTCACCCCGATGCGAAAACGGTAAGTTTATAATAATGACTTATAATTTGAGGTGTCGGGTTCGATTTCACAGGAAATGTCTGTAAACAGAAAGAGAAAGATATACGCATATCTTGGTACTGTGGATGGTGCACCGTTTGCAGCTTGTTCTTAAAGCAATTGTTTAGAATTTAAACTTGTCATCCATGTTAAGAATGTAACTCCACAAATTGCCTGCAATTGTATGTTTTAACCAGAGATGGCAGCAGAGAGGCAAAAGTTACGGTTTGCCGCTTTACGTCAGTATTTCTGGAGAATCTTGAGTGTGACTTGTCTTACGAGCAAACACACTGTGGCAGGTTTCAATGCTGCCATGCTTGTCAGATTTAAGAGCTACAGCAGGTGGCAAGATTTTCAATAAAGAGGAGCTAAATTTCAGTCTTTTTCCATAACAAAGCTCTCATATGACTTTAGAACTTCATAAGTACTTTAGATACAGTGACAAATAGTGCTTTAGACAGTTCCCTGTTTGTTTAGGCACAGAGGAAGTCCCGCACCAAAACTCGTGGCATTGAGCTGCCCGTCTGATTGGCTAACAAGCCCGGGCCATCTGATTCGTGTTTCCAGAGACTTGGGCTAACAAATTCTCATTTTTCTCCTGACAGATATCTGTCAGCTTGGGACACACAGTATTCTGAAGAGATGGCTTACAAAAGCTCTAAACTACCAGCCGCATTATATTTACGTTTATGAATGACTGTGTTTGTGTGTGTGCATGTACACTAAAACGCTTGCATGTAAGCATTAACAGTGTAGGTGATGATGAATGATGGTGGAAATGTTTCTCTCTGGAGAGCTCCTGGAGAGCTCTCATCAGAAGGAAGTGGAGCTGAATCTGTTCCGCAGGAGAAGATCAATGGCCTTCAGCAGCAGAAGTGATTCTCCTGTGGCTTCCTGGCTGCTTTAACCCCTCGCGTTTCCGTGGAGCTGTCAGATGGAGAGCAGGGTCTCATTGTTCACAGATGAAGCTGAGTGAATCCACCCCTTGATGGTCCACCCGATCCAATCCAAGATACAGAGAGAGATGAATTGAATTGGTCTATATAGCCGATAGAGTCACAGTGAACATTTAAGCTATATATACCCATCTAACAATGTTTGGGTGAAAGAATGTTTCCGTAACGTAACAAAAACAACAAAACCTACAGATTTATAGACTTTGTATTAATGTTGTTGCTTGGTTATAAGAATGTTATTTAAACATTTTTT
>JAZGTJ010006337.1:0-25192 GCA_036877575.1 Botia almorhae | reverse complement strand
ACAAGTTTGGAAAGACAAAAGGGTGAGTAAATGATGACTTTGATCATTTTTGGGTAAACTATCCCTTTAACAGGAGTTATTGAGCCCTTACCTTTCTGACAGCTGCCGTATCTGTGGGATGCCCATGTACTTCTGGAAGTGCTCGAGCACATTGACCACGCCCTGAAGCAGATTGGCCACCTCCCCGTATTGCCTCTTTCGAGTCATAGCTCTGCAAAGATACAATCAGACACGCTTAACTCATGGCTAATTAATCAAGAGGGAATGTATGTTGTGTACACATACTCCAGAGAGTCCACGCCACCAGCCAGCATGTGCAGGTGATTGAGGGTAGTTATAGAAGTCGTCAGGTTACGCTTTGCATGGTCCAGCTGCTTGATGTCTCGTGTGATCTCCTTTACCTGGAGGAGAGCAACATTTGAGACACCTTTAACTGGCTCCTGCATATCTAGGAGGAGGACAAAGCTTTGCTATTGTTCCCCGTCTCACACTGCAAGTCAATCCCTGCCCTTCCTCTGACCCGCACTGCATTACTCTCACAGATGGCCAGTGCATTACCATGGGCTCAAAGAGTGCCACGGCTCAAACCGCAGGATGTCACAGTTTCTTCTGCCTCGGTTACCCAGCCTGTTGGGGTGGGTGGGTGGGAGTGAACGGCTATTTACTCTGGGTCGACTTTCAGGCCTTAAATGACTAGGTTCCTGTCTGGAGGGCTTATTTTTACTCACCATTTGCTCCGATTTCTCCGCTTTGTCTTTGATGTCTTTGATTTTGCCAAAGAGTTGCTGGATGGCTTTCTGCGCCTCCTCCAGCGCCTGGAAGAGAAGACAAAGATCTAAAATGAACCAAACTGCACCGCAGTAGCCTCACAGCTCGCTGTCAGGTCAATGTTTTCAGAGTCTGCTGTATCAGCAACATAAAGCTCACTGGCTTGAGTTGAGCTTATGTTGGGTTGGTTTCATCTCTTTTGAACCAGCTGATTGGAAAAACAGACCCTCAACCTAAATCCATCTTCCACATCAAAAGCAATTATTAATTGGGCTCATATTAGATACAGAAACATAAACCGGATCCAAGGTTGAAATGAGATGAAGATTTAATGAACACACTTCCTGCCTGGCCTCTGACCCCACCGCCACTATATTATTTTTAGTGGGAAGATCTATGGGCTTCAGTAGGGTGGGGACCAAACCGCACAGCCTGATGAATCCGCCCTGTGCTGCGTTTTACTCTGCATGTCTGCGGGCCAGGACTGCAGCAGCTGCACTGTGGGCTCTTTCACATGTTCTCCACCTGATCATACCACATCACAAGGTTACTGGCTTGGCAATGATGGGGTCTGATCTTCCTAGTCACTTAACTGCAGAGTCACGGCCAATGGTCCATCTCCCACTGCAGCCACACTGGCAGGGTTTGGACTCTGACAATGCATAATTACTACCATGCAAGTGCCTCTTTTGAAAGCAGCTGCAGCATTGGATGACTGGGAACACGGGCTGCTGCCAATGAATGTAAAAAGACGTGCCTGTGCGGAGAGTGAAGAGAGCTTGGCCGACTTCATTCCTTCTCTCTTTCACAGGCTAATGGAATGCTAACAGCCGGCACCAGCTGCCCCCTGGAATTTACCAGTTTTACAAGCCTCCTCAACAACACAGAGATGCTCTCTGAGTTTCTCACACACACACACACACACTTGACAAAGATGCATCCTTCTTTTTGAGGAAGCATTCCTCAAATTGCATCTCGAGACCGGCCCAAGGTCACGCCTAGAGTTTCACTGCTCTGAAATGGGCAGCCAAACTCGAGCCCTGAATCTCAGGCCACATCTTCTCAAAACCAGTTGAAAGAAACCAACCGAGAGGAAACTGGCTTTTGAGGTTCAAAGATGTACTGCTTGTTGGAGGACAGCCCCTGGATCTCCTTATCTCCTGATACTCTGATCGGGAGAGAGACAGAGTTTATTTGGGTCTGGCAGGAAGCAGAGCAGCTGCTACGCATGTGGACTCTATTTGCAGTTTGGGGATGTTTTTCCCCCAGATGGTTTAGGCGGGCCACAGACTATAGGACGACAGGCATGCTGGGATGCCTGCAACATTTCCCTGTAGTGTAGCAACTCAACTAAAGAATATGTAGGAGCACGGAGAAAGGTGGAGAATGAAAACATGTCGATCATAAAGACAGTGGAATGGCTGCTGACAGGCAGGAATGAGACGGTGTGATTATTTCCTCTGCGATTATAATGTCAGTCACATAAAGCATTCCACACATGCACAATTGTCGATTATCCTACTGATTATCCAGGGTATAATTATTTCCTAAAGGGTGGGAGAGAGATAATGAAGTAACAGCTGCCCTGCTCTAAACTTAACCCTCTGTTGTACAATGTTTGCTCAGGGTAACAAACCAATTTCTTTCGTTTGCACGGATATTAATGATATTACACAGCAATATAGTTTATAATTGTCACAATAATTGTCCTCACCCAAAGATAGCAAAAACTGTAAGTAAACTTCATTTAGAATGACATTATTTGGACGTTACACTACTGTTGTAAATGTTTATGTATTATAAAGTATTATAATGGCATTACTGAATTTCTTATTGTTAAACATTTTTGTATTATGACATTAAAACTCTACCGCAAATATCTTAATAAATAAAAACCTTTCTTTGAATCTTTTTTCACTGTTGCAGTGATGCGGGCAAAATACCTAAAAATGACCCTCTCAAAAATGATCAAATGCGTTGTTGCATTTAGCAGTGGTCCATATCATGCATTAAAACTGAATCAAACATTTTCATAACACGTTCATAATGCATGCAACAGAGGGTTAAAACAAATCTGTTCTGAAACATCAAAAACTCTCTGCTGAGCAGAAGACTAAAAAAAACTTTAAAGGGAAAGACAGATATAATGTATCAGCCTACAAGAACTGATAGAAAACCACACGTGCAGTAAACTTTCCATCCTGTGTTTAGATTCAATATTTATACTACATTCTTGGGGAGGATCCTTCTCAGCATTCCTAATAAGCAGCTCCAGATGCCAAAAACTACACGAGACATCCAGATCCCAACTGGCTCCCTGACAGCTATAAACTCTCATCCGAACGCTCCATCTGGGAACACAACATGGCAAAGTTTTTATATGGAACTTTTTGCGGCATTGAGGAAAATTATATACATTAACACGATTCCTGTGAGACAAAGGGGAAAGCGAGAGACTCACCAAATAATCTGCACCAAATGCTTTGGCTCATTATTGACTTTCCTTTCTGAATGATATCACACGTCTAACAAGTTTCCCTCCATTAGGAAACGCTTTTCCACTTCAGAAAGTACTCTAAATAGGTTGTTGTGAGTGGCTTAACAATGCAATGGAACTGTCATTTCCTCATACTGTAAATGTTCTGATAAGAAACGCAAATGTTTTTTAGAAAACCGGAAACTTGACCAATTTGATACAGCAAGCTGTTCGGTGATGAGCACCACTGATTGTCACAGTGAATAAGTAAATATACTCAGAAGGCAGGTGATAACAAACCTAAAGAGAAGTATGAGGCCCAAAGGTCTTTAAAGGGATAGTTCGTCCAAAATATTTCCATCATTTACTCACCCTCATGTCATTTGCAAGACTGCTTGATTTTTATTTCTTCTGTGAAACACGGACGATATTTTACGAAAGGTCTCAGTGTTTTTGTGTCCATGCAAAGGAAGTCAAAGAGTGCCACTGTTGTTTGGTTACCAGCGTACTTTAAAATATCTTCTTTCGTGTTCCTCAGAGGTAAAAAAATTCCTACAGGTTTGGAATGACATAAGGGTGAGTAAATGATGGAAGAATTTTCATTTTTGGGGGAACTAGCTTTATCCAAACATGAAAAAACCCGACAAGGCCTTAAAAAGGCCTTCCTGAGATGCCCAGTTCTAATTCTGGCAATTTCTGTATCACAGGAAGAACTCCCTTAGGACACATACACACATCCTTCCAACTCCTCCACACAGCTAGAAATGTCATCAAACGGACCCCAGAGATTCCGTTCCAGACGCGGATGTCTCCATCTCGCTGATAAATACTGCCCAGACTAAACAGAAAAACCTGCAGTGGGTCTTTCCAGTCCACTCCCTCTGTCTCCACCATCACTCCCAGCCTCGAGCTACATGTGTAATCCACACCTCCCAGCCGTCCCATCTGCTGAAAGGATTTTCCTCTGCTCCGTGGAAACATCTCGGAAGGTTACGGGCCGTGAGACTCGCGACCCCGCGTTAGCGCCGATCGGATGAGACGAGAGCAGTTTCCACGTGTGGTGCATGCTGGGTAATTCAGGACTAGCTGACCCCACTCGTGGGTCTCGGCCGCACTCCCCGCTCTAACATCTCAATCAAGGGTCGCATTTCACCTCAGCCTGCCGTCCTGATTAGGAACAGATCTGTGTTGAATCAAGGTTTCCAGACTAGTCCAAGAAATAGCAGAACACCAAACCACAATATGGAATGGAATCGCTGCTGAGAAAAGGGAAATTCAGGGTAAAACGCGCTTTCTTTTCCAGGAAGAGACAGCATCTGGGACTGGAAATGCGATGGCTGTTACTTCCAGAGATGTGAGATGGAAGAGATGCACAGGACTGCCATAGTGTTAAAAGTGGGGATGTTTACTTCAAGAGAACGTTCGAGAACTAATTCGTAGTGCTAATGTTACGCAACAATCCTTTGATTATAAATGACAAAAACACTAAACAATAACGAATAACTGTGCAGAAACACCCGAGACCTTGACAGAATCGTCCTTTATAGCTTATGGGTCTTTATTAAGCTTTCCTCACAACAAATGCTCTTACAGCTGGAATCCCAAACTCTCAGAAGGCTGAATCCAACCGAAATCTGTTCAATTACAGTCCATTACAGTCTACTGATACTCTATTGTGGCATAATGCCGATTTCCACAATAAATAAATCAACCCCTATTTACAGTAGTGCAATTATGGCGTAGGTACGCAGGGACAGACAATAAATATCAAAATACACACAAATTTTAAAGTATAACAAAACACAAGCTTTTGCATTTCTGCTTTTATACTGGAATTGCGGTCAAATTTATATCCATTGTAAGCGCATTACTGTAACCAAGACTTTTACTTGTTTTTTTAAAGCTGAGGGCCAGTTCTGAATTATTTTCTGTGGTAACACATGCCAAAATACTGGCCACAAAATCTGTATTAAACGTGAAATATATCATTCTTCCATACACATTTTTTACACGGACTCAAATAACAAACCTATTCTCAGAGCTCATGGAAAACGAGTTTAATATGTATCATACACGATTTAAAAGATTCGATGAATAATAATTGACTTATTTACCCTCAGCAGAAGCAGTGATTGAGCACTGAACTGACATCATAAATGATGAAGGATTTACCTGTCGGCCATCTTGTCCCACATTGGTTTGTCCCCTTACCACCGTCCTGATGTTGTCATCCAACCGTCTAAATAAATGAAAAATTATATTCAATAACAATTAAAGGAACGGACAACCTCCTTATATAAAAACAATTTGTACAGTTTGAACACTCACCTGATTTTAAGACGAATGTTATTAACAACTTCATCTATATTCGCCAGTGACTATAAAATATAAAAAAAGCATTGCAATTTTTCAATGTATATACATTTATGCCATTACAATTCAAATACATCAGCTCTCAATATCACATTTGTCTTTCATGCTAAGAGAGAGCAGCGCACTCTAGTGGTCACGAGAGTATATAGACGTTTAACAGATACTGCGGCCTGGAACCTACACCACCAGCAAAAAGATTTAGGTCATTTATTTATTCTTTATTCTTTATTTATTTTTTTACTTTTCTTCTGAATAATAGTAAACTTTTAAAACTATGAAATAACGGGAACACCACAAACGGAACTATGAAAACAAGTGACCAAAACAAATCTATGTATGTTTTACCATCTTCAAAGCAGCCACGCTTTAACATCCATGCTGGGCTCTGATTGGCTGCTTTATTAATTATTTATAATAAGTGATTCCTTACAAAAAACTTTTAATCTTTAAATAAAATGTTTTTACAAAATTACTGTATTAGTTCAATTAGTTGTGCCTACAAAACCAGTTTCAAACATGTAAGCAGGGGCATTTATATTAAAAGGTTTTTAAGACCATGAGAAACATCTAAGTCACGTGACCCTAAACCTTTGACAGTGTTATTATTTAATTATTTAATGGACAATCTCTCTGTCAATATTAAGGAAAGCTTAATTGAGAAATTAAAGGTAACCTCATTCACTTTGTGCTTTGATTATTATTGCATGCAGTATATGTTGATTTAGATGTACCTGCTCTGTCGGAAACAGTGTATTGATGTATTCAACGGCATTGAAATCGGATCGATCCAAAGGGTCTTGACTCGGGAAAACCTAGAAAATTAACAAATAATATACATCATGGTCAGAACAAGAAAAATGACAGCAGGTTTTGTTGTCTGGGTCTCAGGCCTTTTAATGTGGTCTGTACATCCTGTTTTTAGACAGACTTTTTGTCTGTCTCTCCTGGTCTCATAAACACCCGTTTTGGCTGCGGCCATCAAACAGATGACCCAGTTAACAATTACCTTATGTGTTCTGCACCGTTAAACTGTATATATCAATGTATAACTTTATATCTGACACTGCTGGCGAGTTTTCCCTTTGTGAATCTATTTGACTAGACACATACATGCATGCATACATACATACATGCATACATACATGCATACATACATGCATACATACATTTGTACATTCGTACATACAGTTGTTTTGTTGTGTCATTGCTGTCAAATGGATCAAGATTGCAAACGCCCGGAAGGCAAAACTGATATGGCCAGATTTTGTTCTCGTACTCCTTTGGCGTTTATGTGTCTTTAATGAAGGTTTGTTTTTATTGTCTGTGTCGAGTTGTATTCACCTGTCCTGACACCTGCCCATCAAATAGCAAGCTACCAAAAACAGATCTGCGTTTTCTGTTCTCTCTTTAAGCCGCAGACAACAGTTATTCGTGAAAATAAATACGTCATTAAATAATAAAAATAATACATGAATCAAATTTACTTTTTTACACAATTCAGTGTGTCAAACTGGATATTAGCATCTGAAAACAGAAAAACAGCTGAGAGCTGATGTGCCGCTCTCTGCCCCACCAATAAAAATGGACACCAAACCAAATAAACATCGTTACCTGCTCAATTGCCAACTGCACTTCTGGAGTAAGATGTAATATGGCTTCCAAATCTTCCACAAACTCTAATTCCTCATCTTCCATCATTATGGACGGTAAACAGTGGCTTTATTTCCCTGACTCCTGTGCTGACGTTATATACTTCTTTTCCTATACCGGTAGGTTGAGAGATGTAAGTGATTAGCGCCCTCTGTCGCACTGGAGAACACAAATAATCTTGCGTAAACGCAGTGTAGTGAAATTATTATTTATATGTATGCTGTTTTCCTCACTTTGGATAAACGTCTGCTAAATGTCTAAATGTACTTCATTTGCTAAAATTGACAGTACAGTACAATACCACAGAGCAAACTACAATGTAAAATACTTACATTGTTGCTAAATTCATGTACAGGGTGTTTTACATTGTAGTCAAAAAGAAATTCGGTTTTTTTTTAGGCTGTCCATTAAATGGCACCTTTAATGTAGCATTTATCCATGTGTTTATTGTTTATTTATTGTTATAATCTGCAATGGTTGACATGTGAACAGCTCTCTTCTCTAGCACTTGCTTAAGGTTCAAGTTTAGTGCAGTGTAAGTCCAAGATCCCAGCGGCTTTGTACTTTGTTTCTTAAACTGTAAATCATTAAGCTTGTTTATCACTGGTATTCTGTCTCAAAGCTCTTTCAAATGAATGACTCAAGACAAAAGATGCCTCGAGAGCAGCTGAACACTCTCTGCTCAAAAATGGCAGAGGGGTTGCCAAAGTTGGGGGATATTTTGACATGGTGAGTGAATCTTTCAGCTGACTTAATGAATTGTGGTTACACGAGCCATTGCATACCATGAGTTAAACTGTATGTGTTTTAATCACAGGCAACTTTTCAAAACTTTGCTGATGGGACAAAGCCTCTCAGCGCTGATTTGCGGAACTGCAGTTACATCTCAGTATCTGGCTTCTGTTTACTACCTCAATACACCCATGCTCCAGAGCTTCCTTAATTATACGCTCCTTTGCATCACATACACCATGGCGCTGATCTTCAGAACAGGTATTTGAATGAATTCATTAGATGTATTAATCAATATATTCATCTCAGGAGAATCAGAATTCTCTTCTCGCTGCTGTGCTGTTAACCATTTTCCTTAGCGTGTAATATTCAGGATGTCTCTCTTTTAATGTAGGTGATGGCAATATTTTGCAGATAATAAAGACTAAATGGTGGAAGTATTTGTTGCTGGGACTCACAGACGTGGAGGCAAATTATGCAGTGGTGAAAGCATACCAGTACACCACATTAACCAGCATACAGGTGACAGCTGTTACTGTGATCTTAAATGCATGTGATGGTACAGTAAACATCTGTATACAGTAACACATTTCCACATACAGTAACCACATTAACCAGCATACAGGTGACAGCCGTTACTGTGATCTTAAATGCATGTGATGGTACAGTAAACATCTGTATACAGTAACACATTTCACAAAGGCTCTTAATTTGAATTTGCGTTCTAGAATACACTTGCATTGTTCTTGTTACTCATTGAAAAATCTAGAATCAGATTCTAGAGCCAAGAATCTAATTCTCAAGCCAAGATGTTGTTAATAACTGGCTTTATTCATTTCAGCTGCTGGATTGCTTTGTTATCCCCGTTCTGATGATCTTGTCCTGGTTCTTCCTAAAGACCCGCTATAGGGTCATTCACTTCGTGGCTGTGTGTGTATGTCTGGCTGGGGTGGGGGCCATGGTGGGGGCGGACATCCTTGCTGGTCAGGACCAGGGATCTAGTAAGGAACCAGTTTTTTAGCTGGGACGTGTCTCCTGTCCATAAATGATCCAGAACGTAATTCAGCAAAGCATTTATGTGTCATCACACAATGAAACCTCTCCATTATTCATTCCTCGCCGACAGCGAGTCACATGCTCCTCGGGGACGGTCTGGTTCTCGTCAGTGCTACTCTGTATGCTGTTTCTAATGTGTGCCAGGAGTACACAGTGAAGAATCTGAGCAGGGTTGAGTTTCTGGGCATGGTGGGGCTCTTCGGAACGATCATCAGTGGAATTCAACTGTGAGACTTGTTAGATTGTTAATCACAAACACGGCAGGTTTATTCCTAAATGTCAGCGCTAGTTTTAAAACAAGCTGCGTAATTGTCTGCCCCATTTTTGTTTCTCTCTGGCAGAGGTGTTCTTGAGCACAGCGAAGTGTCCAAAATTCAATGGAGTTGGGAAATCGGTAAAGTATGGCAAATAACCCATAAGCAAATGAAACGCTCTTCTGTATACAGTTCGTTCTTAGTTAACAATTTTAGCTTGTAAGAACGTTTCCTTACTGTTTCCATTAAGTAACGAAAACATGCATGTTATTTTAAACATTAAAAATTACAGACGTTACATAAACATTATTGCTTAGTTACAAGAATGTCATTCAATCATTTTTAATGCTGTAACATTTTTTAAATGTTCCATTAGCTACTTAGGAATAACATTTTTATATGATTTAGAATGTTAAACAAGTTTTATTAACATTACAACAGGAACGTTTTTGATGACTTTGAGAGAACATTTGGAGAACATTAGCCAACATTCTGAAAATGTTTCCTGTTAGCTGGTTTAGGCCAAAGACGTCTTCATCAATCACTGGAACTTCTGTGCAGATGTGTTTCATGAGGCGTGTGTTTGAACTCTCTCCTCAGTTCTTCTGTTGGCTGGATATGCATTATGTATGTATGGATTCTATAGCATGATGCCTGTGGTGGTAAAACTGACCAGTGCCACAGCAGTCAATCTTTCCCTGCTCACTGGAGACCTCTTCAGCCTGTTTTGTGGACTGTTTCTGTTCCAATACAGTGTAAGTACTAAAGAATTCAAGACTATATTAAATCATCCCCCAAATAATAATACATAAATAAAAATACTGACAAAAGAAGTCAAAACTTCTAAATTGAGATGAGATTATCAAGAGAAATTATAACCATTGAAACAAAGATCTTATTATTGTGTACTGTATCATAATCAAACAGTATCTTCATTTTCCTTTTTCAATACTATAAAGAAGAAGAGTTTAGGGTTATAACATTTGTTATTGGTCCATTTAACCTTGATATCAGAGTTTATGACCCTCCCTCATTCTCATTATGAAATAAATCTGTCTCACAGTCATGTCTCTTAATGTGTACCAGGTCACTTTGACATAAAGCTGATTACGGCTTTAATATGTGCAGGTTTTGTAAGTGTCTTAATGACTTCTTCTCAATGAACCCAAAAGCACCTTATCTGACCTTTGACCTCAGTGATTCTATAATTATCATAGCGAAGGTTTCTCAGGTAAAACTGATGTGCGTGAATTAACCTCAGTTCAGATGGCAGTAGATTATTTCAAGGCATTCTCACCTCCTGTTGTCCTCTTCCTCAGTTTTCAGGACTATATATTGTGTCTTTGGTGGTGATCCTAATGGGTTTCATCATGTTTAATGCCGTGCCCACACGAAACTCATCTCTCACGTCAGCGTCTGATGAGGACGGATCTGACAATCAGACCACTGAATCTGATAGTGAGAACGCTCAAGGACGTCTGGATGAGATGACCTGTGAGAATCATGGAGTTTTACAGAGAGATCAAACCAACAACTGGTCTGATGAAGGACAGCCAGCATGTGTTGTCATAAGCAGTGCTAAAATGTAGCATAGCATAGTAGCATAATAAATACTGTACATTAACCAGAGGAGCTGAACAGGCCATGGACATTTTTTTATAGTTTATCACTTTATTTATTACAGTGGTAAATTATGATTCTGTATTGTATCTCACAATGGTGAGAGCTGATTGTTTTGTTACAAGAATGTAAGAAGTTGTTTTCATCACATTACATCACAGTTGCGTGTTTTATCAGATAAACTACATCACCGTTGTTATATCAAATGATATTTATGGTACAGTGGAGGTGTGAAAGCCATTGTTGTCACTTTAAACCTGGTATTTATTGTACAGAAAAGTGCTTGGTGAATGTAGCTTAAATCGTTGATTGAAAATTCTTGCTACAACTTCAATATCTCACCAAAACAATATATATCACATATTAAGTCTATATTTAAGTTCTCATTTTTAAGTGTTGCTGTATGACACATAAATGTTGACCGAAACAGTAGTGACTTGTATTATCATCTCCATATGACATTTGGCCTGAGCCAGAATGATTCTAACACCAGATGCATATGGTTTAAATTGAAAATGATCACACGACAGTAAGTAAAGGTATCAAGATTTATTTTTTATTTAGCATTTATTCTCTTTAATTCATTTTGCTTCTCTTTATTTAGAACGCATTAGACAGATAGATCTATACGCAGCCCCAAATGTACAGACTATATACAACTTAAACTTTCTCCATAGGGAAAACACACTAAATATATACTGTATATACATGTGTATTTATATAAAATCAGTGTGGAAGGAGGTCTGTAAAGGCGCCCCCACATATACAGTACTGTACATGGTCTTCGAAATGTAAAAGAATATGTTTATTATTAATCATACATCTACATGCGAACACAGCCACGCTGATTCTCATACATATAAGAATTCATCAACCGTATGTACGACCTACAGAGGTTAAATACACAAAACCTGACAAACAAAACAAAACCATATAAAGTGTTGTGATGTATTCACTTACATACACTGCACACGCTTGCGAAAGCAAAACAAATGCACAATTAAACACCGGGTTTGTGTGTAAACCCGGTTTGCGCTTAAGGGACGACCGAACCGTATCACAGTGTTCGTTTGAAATCAAATCTATTTGTACGCGCAGATTGTGCTCCTGCATATCTATCCAGCAGTCAAACAGTAAAAACAGACTCCCACATGACTCTTTAAAGCCTGAAATGTAAGGAATACAAGGTGACGTACATCCAGGTCCGCCGCATCATTATTAGTCAAACGCTGATAGAGATACAGCCTTCGACTTTAACAAATGCATTTGCTCCACAGACACACAGACAGATCACACATCAATTTAACACTCATGACATTTGCTACATGTACCCTAAAGACAAACAAAATAACCACGTAATAATTGCAGCTATTTCTTGCCTATAACAAACATACATTATATTAGCAGTGGCACTGGAATCCATTCACAGTGACGTCCAGAAATGTTCAGCTTCATTCAGTATTATTTAATATGTGTTTACCCTTCAGCGCAATTCACACACTGCTGATTTAAATTTGAGTGGGTGATTTTGTTATTGAATAACTTGAATTTAGATCTATTTTCTAAATGAACGCTGTTGCAAACGGCGAACACAAGGGGGAGTCTTTGCAGCATTAAACAGGACGGCGGATTGACATCGTTAAAGGCACCGCTGTCAGACTCCCTCCATCGGGTGACAGTCACACGACAAAACACTCTACGCCAGCTAGAGTACAGCAACTGAATGATGTAAACTCTGAAAAATTATTTTAATTTCTTATAGAAGTAACTGATATACGCTCCTAGATGGCTGACGACGTGATAACGGTGCTACAGTCTAGCATCAACTACATGGTGAAAATTAAAACTGAACAGAAATCCTTTCTATTCACAAACAGTTTATAGAGTCCAGCCAAGCTCCAAAAAGAACAAAAACGCACTATAACAGCACCATACATGTAGTTTGTAAATGTACTGCACTACTTGTAAGTCTTCTAAAACCATACGATACTTAATGTGAGGAACAGACCAAAAATCAAGCCACTTACTGTGGATCTCACATCAAATACGTGGAAGTTGAGAGCGCCTCGTAACCAAATGCCACAGAGTCAAACCGACGCCATATTCAACATATCTGATTTGACAGCAGCTGCTGTGGTTTGTATACAGAAGATTATTTCAAAACATGCAGATTTGGAAGGACATGAGGGTGACTAAATGGTACGTTTTTATTTTGGAGTGAACTGGCCCTTTAAGACATAACCGAAGGAAACTTTTGGTTCAGGATTTATGACACAGTATCTGGTTAACCTGGTTTTGGACACTGAGGAGTTCGGCGTGAGGTATTATGGGGGCTAAAAGTCAGTAAGGAATCAGTGGTCAAACCGTGAGTCGATTTAAACTGGGACTGGACCATCACATGTCTATCATAATTCATTTCACAACAGAGCACTAATCAACACACAAACACTCTAGACATCTGCTTTAACCCACAAATAAAGATAGAAATGTTCTTTTTGTCTTTTATTATATAGCATTATATAGCAATAGACATTCAATAAATCTCTTTATGCTTTGAGTCTTTATAAACTTTCTTGTCATTTGGAATGTACGGAGTTCATTTGATTGCAGTGCTGCCTCTGACTGCATTGGGGGAGGGGCTACAGTCTTAAGTCAGTGGTTGGGGGAGGAGCATCGCCTTTTGACCACTCTACAAGTGTCTATATTCTATCCGGGCATCAGCATCGCTTCAGGCCAGCTTTAGCGTGCTGACTGGGAAGGAGGGCATGGTCACCATGGTGACCGGGTTAAGAACGGTCTGGCCCACCAGCTGAGGGTGATGGGTGACCACCTGAGCACCAACCGTCGCCTGCTTGCCCACCATGGTGGCCGGTGTGCCCGGGGTGGATGTGCCATTCATCTGGCCGTGAGAGAACGTGTGCGCAATGTGGCCCATGACGGCGGACTGTGTGACCGCCACGGGCTGAGGGTAGATGGCAGGAAGGTGGGTCACTGGGTGTACCGTGATGTGGCTTATAGACTGAGGTCCAGGGGCCAGCTGCACAGAACTGGAAGTGGAGGGGGCAATATGAGCCACGTGCTTGGAGCCCGGCTGGATGACGTGGTTGACAGTCTGGATGACGGAGGCGTGTGAGGCCGATCCTGCGTGGGCGATGACGGTGGGTTGCAGGCTGGGCGTGGTCACGATGTGGGTGTGGGCTGGAGGAAGGGTCTGAGGGGCCACCACTGCCTGCAGCTGCTGGGTGGGCAGAATGGAGGCGGGACCGTTAGGAGCCTGTGCTGGTGTCGAGGACAAGGCAGGCGCTGTGATTGGGGCGGCTGCGGCGACTGGGGACAGCTGAGCCGAGGGAATGGGGGGTAAAATCTTAGATGGCTTGTGTGGGGTGGAGATATGCTGTGTTATGAGGGCAGAGGCGGGCCGGGACATTTTTAACTCCGGCTGAAGCCCAGGAGGCACTTTGGGTAAGGCATTGGGCGAAGCCGACAAGCTCTTATCTTCGATATCTTCATCAATGTTGTCTTCCCCTTCTGTGGAGATGAGGAAAAAAATAAGACTGCTATTATGAAAGTGCATTTCAGTACACACTTTTATAAACAGAGCTTTGAGCGCAGTTTAACAACAACAGTTTAACAACAACAGTTTAGCAAAACTCGATGTTCGCGGTACTACCTGAGGCAGTGGAGGTAGAGGCCTGGTCATCATCCGGTTGGACAGTCTGCCGTAGAACGCGGTCGATCTCTATCACGTCCAATCGCTGGCTCAGCTCGTTCTTTAGCTCGACCAATCTCTGTTGCAATGCGATCTTCTCACGCGCCAGGCGCTCCATCTCGTGCTCGTAGTCCTTCTCCTTCCTCTTCAGAGTCTACGGGAAAAGCAGAAGTAAACAAATGAATGTTTTCATGTGCAACAGAAAGCAAGTCAACGTGCCCACAAACTTCAAGCCTCACTGTGACTATTTCCCCAACACCTTCCTGTAATTTCTATATATCTGTAGCAGCATTAATATCAGAACTGAGGGAATCTTTTGAGCTTGTTAAAATAAACAGTGCTCTCTGAAAAACCTGTTTAGTTCATGATTAAGTCTTTAAAATAGATAGACTATGTTACACTCCAACTAAATATGTAAATCAACTAGTCAATATATAAGAAACTCGGATTGCAGACTAATAAGAAGTGAATATAATTTGAACTATTTTTTTCAGTTAAAGCTGTAAACCAACCAACAAGTAGCTTAACAGACTAATTTTAGCTCAAAATTATTTCATGGTTTTTCAAATAGCCATGTAAAAAGCAGGAACGTGTATGTCCTCTGAGACACAATCAAGCCCACTGGTATCAACGTAATAAGGAAGTTATGCCAGAGTATAATTTCCCAGACTGGTAGGTAAAACAGATGTCATGTGCTTCTACGTAAGTAAGCCTGTAATCTTTTAAACATCCTTTATAGGCGTAAACGTAGGTTCCTGTTTCTTCCTGGATGTCAGCTCGGCATACCCTTCCCCCACTCGTCTTGTTTTGCCTTTAACACCGCCGCTCTCTCGCTTACTCGCACATAAACATGTGGATTACCCAAGGCACGACAACCCCTCCCAATTCTGGGAAGGCATTCACATAGCACACGAGTGCACCGCCGTAGTGAGGTCGGTGGGAGGGGCCTATGACAGTGGAGACCGGCCAATCACAAGTTGACATTTGGGCAGAGTGAGATGTTCCATGGCAAATCGACGCACATAAACACACACGACACGCACATGCTGGTCCAACTTTACAAACATGAGCTGAAGTGCAGATTAAAAAAACATGAAACTCAAAACACACAGGAGTGAGAGGGGAGGGGCAGAGAGTAGCAAGACATAGCAGACACTGGGCAGTGCCTGAGCGACCCAGTTTCTCCTCTCTGTCAGCTGACAAGGACACAGCAGCAGCTAAGACCCTTAAGTGGATGGAGGGAGAAAGATTAAAGTGTCTCTATAGCGAGAGGATACAATACACTCTGTGAAACTCAAACCTCACGCTGCTCAGTGATATGCATTACATGGGAACAGACTAAACCTATTATACCCAATACACACACACAGTGCATGGAGAGAAATTGACTCATTTGACCCTCAATTACGAAGGTTTCTGAGGTTTTGTTAGACAATGCCAAATAGCAGTAAACGACAAACGACCGAACTACACAAAATGATTAAAAACACAGAAGTAGTCTGAAAACAAGTTTACTTTATAACCACAGAACAATATTTTCTGTAAAAATGAACAGAAGAGACCCGGTGATGTCCATTTTAAACTGACATTTTACACTGTTTACACTCGTAATGTGATGTGTCTCCAAGGTGATATTGGTCGGAATGATGCGCAGTAGGTGTGGAATTGATAGAATCATACAAAATTATGAAATATGCTGTTGTGCTGCACAAGCCTTATAAACTTGCTCAGTTATTAGTTATTTTTTGGCAAGCATTCAAAAAATACACAAACTAAATAGTACAATAAACATATATAATTGCACCTAAATTATGATTAATTCCAATTATCTCCAGGCATGATGCGGTATTTAACACCGAAATTAATTAACTTAAAATTCTGGGGCATGAATGGAAACCTCAGGTTTCCCGCTGGTAAATGAGGCGCGGGGATGTTCATGTGATGTTTTGGGACGTAAAGATCAACTGGATGTAAGCTGAGGCCAGATGATCTACTTTCCTCCAGAGGTCAACTCCAGCCATAATGAACAACACCTGAACCTGATAATCAAGACCTTCGGGTTCATGTGAAAATTACAGGCAGGTGTGTTCCAGGTTCCAGGTTGGAACCGAACCCTGCAGGATGGCAGATCTCTAGGAGGAGGTCTGGGCACCCCTGGGCTACACTCTTGACCTTATTGCACGGGCATGAAGCTTACAAAAAAAACGATCTTGCCTTCCACGCCTTCAGACCCGGTCTATAAAACTACAGCTTTAGGAAGTCATAAGAGATTTTCGTTAAATAAAACTCCTGCCAACACTTTGTAGTTAGTGAATATTGCTGGAAAATAAAATGACACAAATGAGGAACTTACATTGTAAAAACAAAGTATGAAATAAAAATAAAATGACTCATGTAACATTTTGTTTCGCCTCCTGAGGTTGTCGTAACTATTTTTTTCAAAGGTTAAACACCTCATTTTACTGACTGTTTATTAAAAAGGTTTCCTTTAAAGAATCTTTTTAAATTGTTACATACTTTGTACCCCAATGTACAAAGGCTAAAAAGATTACAGCCTTCAAAACAGAAATAGGACACATTTAAAGAGACCCACCACTGGCCTGCTAAACCTGGAACAATGAGCAACTACACCAGTCATACAGTACACACATACAGACAGCACATTTTCTCCGAGCACGTGCGCTCAACAAGCATGGCCCTGCACAAACAATAACAGCGTAGAAAACAGATCCAGGCTAGTCATTTGATATGTGTTACAGGTACAGGTGTGTGTAGATAGAAAGACTGGAGATAAAGATGGCCGTGCAGTTTGGGGTCGATAAGGAGAACCGTCTGTGTCTCGTGCTCTTGTGGATACTGACAAAGCAATGACAATAAACAATTAATACACAACCCCGTCCTTTCCAAAGCTGCTTCCTCTCCGAGGTGTCTTTGTCTTAACAAATTAGCTGGGGGTACCCTACCGTTGTCAGGGCAACAGTTGAAAACCGTCACTGTTGTCATGGTAACGGGATTGGAGAGCGGGCAGTGCAGTGCAACAGTGCATGTGCTGGCTGCATTGGGCAGTAGTATAATAGTCTGCTTGATTGAGTACCTCTCAGAGGCTATTTATATATATATCTATGTGTATACACACACACACACTCAGTCTGCTGTGCAACAGCTTTACATAATCAAAAAATACATCTGAAAGTACAGTATATAAGTATTGCCACCTGTGGATATAGTTAAAACAACCTCAATACAGTATTTGGCCTGTATATAACATAATATTACAATTACTGTAGCTACTGTGTCACATAAAATGCCTTTGACTGACTAACTGGGGCATTAAATTATTGTCTATAATGCTTTTTTAATGCAATACATACATTAGTGCCCTACAAATATACAGTCAAGCCTTTTGGACAGTATAGCAAGACCTTTTATAACATTTAATGGTTTTAGAGCATCATGCCATGTTCACACTAACAGCACATAGTAACTGCTGGCCTAACCGAGCCAAAATCCTGGCTCAGCTTACAACACCACAAATCTAAACCCGAATTTTAATAGTAGCATTTCCTCTCCCCTGCCTCTAAAAGACAGTTACACAAGAGCCATCTTTTGTCTTTTTTACAAACGAGCCCTCCTTTCCCTGGGGGGGATGGGGGGGCAGGCGCATTCCTTCCTGGCTGTCTCCACCAGCCCTTGTCGAACCCAACCCCCACCACTGATGGGACCTGTTGACAGCTCTTCTGCTCTGTGTGCTGCACCAGGCTCAGCTCCAGCCCACAGCTGTGCATGCCTACCACTATTAGTCACACACACACACACACACACACACACACAGAGCCCGGCCTGCTCCACAAACACCCAAACCCAGTGAACTCCTGGTCCACGGAGCCAGGCCCCCCTCCCTCATGCCTGCTGCAGCCCAAGACAGCTTAAAGGATCTAAACCATCTTCTGCTTGTATATGAGCAAGATGTTATCATCTCATACATGTTAATGAAGGAACATCTGGAGAGTGTTTGTGGGAGCATTCATACTCTGATGGATACTACGGATGTAGACTTGT
Organism: Botia almorhae; assembly: GCA_036877575.1. Lineage (NCBI taxonomy): Eukaryota > Metazoa > Chordata > Actinopteri > Cypriniformes > Botiidae > Botia > Botia almorhae. Next base: position 6,495 of record JAZGTJ010006337.1, on the reverse strand, counting down.
TTTCTTAATAAGAACAATTGCAATTACAGAAGTGTGATTAGCTTAATAATTACCCAAAGATTATATGTGCTTTACCCTAATGGTGGCAGTCTACATTTCAAACTGGGTTTGCAGCTCCTGCCAAGCTTGCTTAGAATCCATTATTGTTGATATAACATTATTGTTGATTTGTTTGTTAACTAAACCAATATCTAATTCATACATATGGAGGCAAATCAGGTCAGACTCTATTTGTATGTTTGTGGGCACTGTGCCAGTCAAAAAAGAGCTGAGGGAGGAGCTGAAGACGGTTCTAATGAGCCTTAGTAGTCGATGTCTCACAGGCCAAGCACATGATGTTCCCCTCCATCTGTAAGCCCCGCCCCATGACTGTACACGATAAAGTGTCGTCATGTGCATGAACATGTACATGTAATGTGTGGATGCACAGGACAAGTCCAAAAAATCGGACTTGTGTCGGATAAAAACTAGACTACTGTTTACTGTCACGTTCAATGTAGATAGAGAATTGGGGGGGGGGGTTCTGCAGAGCAAAAAAGAAAGAGAGAGAGAGAGAGAGAGAGAGAGTGAGCACAGCCACGTTGCACCCATGCCCTTACTCATAAACAAGCCTGCTCTRARGGATGTCCCGTGACTCCAGTTTGAAGCACTGGTAACTGTCTATTCAAGCACAGCTGGGCCTCTGTTTGTGGTGGGCCTGAGAAAGAGGAACTCTTCACTACAGTGTTTGTCAAACGAGACAGCTCAGCCAACAACACGCATTTCCCTTCACTGTCTGTCTTTGTGACTCAATAAAAACACTGTTTTTAAGGGGAGGTTGATTAAACAACACAGTGTGGCTATTACTTTTCAGGGTCGAATGCCCTCAGATTAAAAAAAAAGATCATTTCTGCCACAGAGATAAAAAAATTAAGGAGCAATTATTATTATCTCTATTATTATTAGTAGTATTAGTAATGTTATAAAATAAAAATCGAACAGTATTCATCTAAAAACCAAATGTTAAAAATGGACATTATAGTATAATATAATATAGTCTAGTATTAGTATAAGATACAATAGAAAACATTTGCATCTTATATATTTTCTAAAGAGCTTTTGTTGTGCGCGTATAAGGACCTGAAATCAAACTGCACTATAATCTAGAACTTAATCTAGAATATTCTAGATTCCCTTTGTGCCACATGAAAGAAGGTCACACAAGCTCAAAAACGTGTTCATGTAAAATCATTCAAACATTTTATATATTAGAATTATAGGTCACGTAGGTGTAACATATTAGCTAAACGTCCTTGCTCACCCTCAGATCTGCTGGGCTGACTATTTGTTACCAATAAGAAAGCAACAAGCTGGCCGAGGGTTTAAAAACACACCCACATGGCCAGCTGACATGAGACTGACATTCAACGAAAATACTTGTTAAATCAGTCATATTCGAACAGCATGGTAAAAGAGCCATTAGTCTTATACCAATCCTGCAAAGCAGGAACAAGAAGGACAAGCCACTCGTTTCTGAAAAACAAGCTATAGATGACCAACTGACCAGAATCAACCTTTGCTTTACTGCTGACACGCACCATTTCATGAAAACAGGAAATGAATCAGAGGTGTCATGTGACTGCGCTCATCTCACAGGCTTGGTTCTGGTTTTGAAGATCTTTATGATATGGTGAATCGCAACCTTACTGACAGTGTCTCATAAGGTGATGATGTCACTGTTAAGTCTATGGGATGGTGGATGAAAAACTTTACTAGGTTTATTCTGTGGAGTGATATTCTTGAGTCTGATGTAAATCAAAACATTGCCATTACACCATGGACCAGAATTGACTCCTGCAATCCAGTACAAACCATCCGAAAAATATAGATGACCTAAGGTGAGGACAATCTCTAGTTTGAATTCCACCTTAACTAAAGCAATAACTAAAGCCTTTGTCACAATAATTATATCAGCTGCTTTAAACAATACATAAGGCATACAGTCAGCAGAACACAATCTACTCAAACTCCTCACACCAAAACAGGTCCTGCGAGGTTTATAGGGGTTAGAGGGATGTGGCTAAGTGAAGACTGAGCTCTAGTGCTTGTGTGCTGTGCTCTGGTAGGAACAGGCAGCCCGCCAGGAGGGGGCTGTCGGGGGGGGTGACGTCACGCGGCTCCGTGTAGCCATGTGCTTGCCGATCATGTGGCATGAAACGACGAGTGAGCAGAGAGAAAGGGAGGGGGAGTGGGGGAGGAGCTTAGACTACAAGAAATGACACAGGCAGTATTGCGGGGAAACTCCTGGGGCTATTTTTAATACAACATTAGAACAACGTTTAAAGCAACACGCACTGTGATTGCGATGGGTTCCTTGGTTTCCCCGACAACTGAAATTTTCAGAATATTCAGAGAAACGAAACAAATAGCTTTTAGTTTTCTGAACGCTTTTAGAAACAAATAGCTTTTAATCGTTATCTGTCGGCCTTTCCTTCATTTAATCACTGAAATAACGAATCAATGCACTTATCGATTAATTCAATTGGGACTCTGGCAGATTGGGCACGACTGACGTCGCAGGTGAAGCAGGTGTCGTAAAGATGAATAAAATGAAAAGTAATCTCTTCAAACAATCCTCTTATTCAGCCCCAGGGAAAGCTGATTGGTCGGTGAATAGATAGTGGGAGGGGCCGTGGCCTGGAGCGCATGCAGGGGCAGACGCGTGGAGGTGATGCGCGCGTGCCTGCCTCCGCCCATGGCCCGGCGAGCTTGGGCACACGCTGTACCGACGCTGCCTACAGAGCCCGTCGCAAAACACACAAGCACAATGCTAATCATTAAGAGAAGCCCCGTGACCTACAAGCACATAGTCACTAATCTTTTACCAGGAACACAGATCAGAGAGATACTGGTCAAAAACAGACCAAATCACTGACTATCTATTCCACATAAAGTCAAAAGAAACTATCCAAGGTTTCCACAAACCGGTCCTACAAGACTAAACAAACAATTATGTCAACAATGCCACCATTAATAATAATTTATTGTATTCAGTACTGGGGAGTTTCTAACTCAAAGTAGGAACAATACCGGTCGCATTGTTCAGTAGTGTGATGGTAATAATACATATTTTCCAGTAACAAGCCGTTTTTAGCAGTGTTACGTGGCTTAACACTTTTTTAACGTTGTATTGCAGTTTTGCAGCCTGAGAAAATAGCAAACTGAGAGTATGATCAAGCACACTCGCCTGTACTGGTTTTATTTGTACAACAACAAATGATTTATTTTAGTAAATCGTTTTATTTGGATGATTTATGTAGACACACCAGTTTAGGATTAGGTCAACAGTTGTGTTGGGTGTAAATGCATGTCTCCATATGGAATGCACATGTAATTACATCTTGTCTCAAATATGTTTTTCAACAAACACGATACAGGAACACATAATTAAAATCCTGCACCTCCCAGTGCACACACGACTCTCTGCGGAAACCATAGCAAACACGGTCTGTTTTTGACAGGCCATGTGCTTTAAATAAATACACTGCAAGCCTGGTTGAGCAACATGCAGCAGAAAGAGGAAAAAGAGAGATAATGTTGTGGGCTGGGCGGTCCCGTCAAATCGACCAATCACTGGAAACATGCTGCTTAATCACGCGAGGGGGGGGCTGGGGGGGTTGGCGTTAAGGGATCCTCTGACACGAGTTCTGTTTCCACACTGCCCTAGTTTTCTGCACGTCTTGTACCCCGGCTGAATCAAATCCTTTGATTTGATTGGTTTGTCTTTGTACTTCTCGTAAAAGGTCTACCTGTAGGAGTGAATATTCCTGAATGTAGCACTGGATGTACGCTTGCTTTAATCAGATAGAGCGTGGCTTATGAGCTCAGTTTACACGAGAGGAACGAGGGTGGAGGCTAAGAGATGGTGCTCTGGTCTGACTGCAGTACAGCATCTATCATCAGCACTGTAATCACATCATATTACTCATCTTCAACATTCCATCCTTACGTCAGTCAAAGCCAGTAAATTCAGCCTCTTTAAAATACACCCACTACAAAAAATATTACAGGTAAACCATTAGAATAAACAGGTAGACGTGAATAACCAGCCTGTCTGTCTATATGCCTCAACTCATAACTAGCCTGCCTGTCTATATGCCTCACCTCATAACTAGCCTGCCTGTCTATATGCCTCAACTCAGGATCTGACGATATACGAAGTTCTTTTTCTGTAGCTCAACTGGCAGAGCATTGCGTTAGCGGCGCAAAGGTTGCGGGTTCAAGCGGTAAATATGGTAGACTCGTTCCTCTTACCTGAATGTATCTCAGTGCACTTCTCAGAACACTCAGATTGGAGGTCTTCTTCTCATCGACATTGGGAATATTCTTCTTAAGGGTCTCAAAACACTCCTTCAGATGAGCCCGTCTGAGGAAAGAGAGGAACGTTCCTGAAGTCCCATTTACTTCCCTTAGTAAGCAGTTATTCTTTTATTCACACTTTCAATACATGAATTATTCAATGACATTTTTAAAAGCCTCGTGAAATGTCTCGACAAGTGCGGTTTCTTTCCAGTGTTGATGTATTTTCTTATTAAAACACTTTTTCAAATGGCCTTCTATTTATATCACTGCCAAGTACTAATACTCATCAATATTTCTGAGTGTAAATTATTGTAGTTTTTATATAGGAGTTTTTAATGATTTCTGTGGTTCTGTCTTTTTTAAACAAGGGTATTATCTCCACAGAGCAAAAACAAAGGTCACCAGGAGCAAAAAGATCCCTTACCTGTTCTTTTCAAGTTTGTTATGTACCTCTCTTGTTCCCGGCCTGTAAACACAGGGCACAAAGTCTTTTATTTTACACAGTCTTTCATACTTGGCTCCTAAATATGACACTCAACAAACACGGAGCCATAAACCAGCTATAAAGCTGAACTTTTACACGGCGGTTCACGTGGTTATTTAGGACAGCTTTCGGCCTTTACTCACCCTCCTGTTCTTTTTTTCCCATCCGGATTACGATGGTCATCGGGTGGGCTGCCTCTGGCTGCAGGGCTGGGTTGGGCTGAAGGAAGTCCAGGGAGGGGTAGAGGTGAATGCTGGGAAGTCTTGATGATGGAGCTCGGGTAGGTCTGGAGCTGCTGGGGTGGTTTGATGCCATTGGACTGAGACTGTGCTATGGGCTCGGCCTTCACCTGAGACGAGATGATGGGGTGCTGGTGAAGTGCCTGCTGGTTTGGCAGCGAGTGGACATCTTTTCTGGGCGGAGTCAGGCGGGGTGCTGTCGAGGGGCTAATCGCTGTGGCGGGGGACGTGGGGAGGGCCGTGGGAGTGGAGGATACCACAGGGATGGGGATGACAGTGATAGGTATGGTGGGGGGAGGAGGCGGGGCAGGTGCAATTATATGGCGATGCTCCGGACCAGATTCCTCCACCCAGGTCATGTGGTTAATTCGTACAGGCTGAGCATAAGAGTTCACTTCTACTCTCCGTTTCTCCGCCTCGTGTTCACGACGTCGCCTTTCCTGCAGCTCATTTTCCTCTGTTAAAAGAAATAAAAAGAAAGGTATAAATATTACACTTATTACACAGTTATTACACAGAACTAGTGGTTAACTAATATGGGGTTTTCAACAATCGACACAATGCCCATATTAAGACAGCCAAGTGGTTAATAGTTGATATAATGGCAACATGAAGTATTAAAATTTCTACTGGCTAATGCCTGAATTTAAAGGTGCAGAATACATTGTTTTTAGTATATTTAAAAATATGGCCAAATTTCGGCTGCTCAAAGTAGACTATGCTATTTACATCACAAAAATAAAGTGTATTACACAAAAATAAAGTGCATTACATTTAGCATATATTATAAAGAATAATCAAATGGCTGTCATTTTTGTCATGGACTCCAGTAAACAGTGTTTTAAAAGAAGTAGAGGAGAGATCTACATGTTGGGAACTGCTGCGTAACCTTTGACCTCAAGTATATGATGTGATGACACCTCATCAAAACCGAGGCATATGATGAGGTAAGCCAGCCACAGATCAATGCGGGTCAATGATCCAGCCTCGCTGCAGGACAGAGTGAATTTCCTTTCAGAGGGCTTGTGCGTGCATCCAGACAAATGTGTGTTACTGGTTAACATTCAGGGGATAAAGTTTACTCTCAGCACATCTTGTACAGGCTTCAGGCTAAAGTTTCTCAGGCCTCGACTGAAACACGATCCTGGCCCGCCCTCCCACCACACTGCCTTCTTCTGCAAGACTAGTCCAAAACACACGACCACCTCCTGGACCTTTGCCAAAGCTTCAGCATCAATAAGACGTGCCACTGCTTCTCACCTGACACGGTTTAATAAAAATAGCTGATAAACTGGAGATGGTTTTATGCTAGCGTCTCATAGCATGACTACCTTTCTGTGACTCTGGAATGATAAATAGGGATAAACAGATGTGATTTAGTCAGTGTGTGTTGTACTTATTGACTTTCACTGATGTTCAAGAATACAGCAA
>JAZGTJ010006336.1:0-25192 GCA_036877575.1 Botia almorhae | reverse complement strand
ATGTTCCTTTGAAGGACAGATAGCATCCGCTATCCAAACTCCATTATTGTATGTTTTGTGACAGGCTCTTCTAGAAAAAACAGGGCAACACACACCTCACACATTTTGTAGTGTACAAAAAGTTCACAAATGCATGAGCAGGTAAGGCTCATTTTAAAGATTAAAAGAAAAATAACTAGTCCTAATGAATACATATTGATGCTGTGTAAAGTTGTGTAATTGAACAAAATACCCACAATGCCGCAGGTGAATTCTTCTGTGGGTACCAAATGGGAATCATGGTGAGAACAAAACGCTGCTTTGCAGAATGAGCCAGATTTATTTAAAATGCTTTAATCTGACCTTTAACCACACAAAATTTAATTGAAGCCATTCATCAAAATTTCATTGATGTGCTTTAATAAAATGAAAGGAGAGACACAAAGGCATTAAATAAGGTAGCTGGCTAATTATAAACTATTCAAAAGAGACTTCCCAAAAGTTTGTTTCCTGAAGATTTTTCATGTAATCATCGCTCTCTGCTCTTTTTTATTGTCTGTTAAACAAAACTTTTTTAACACACATAATTGTACCAAATTGTGAGGAATTAATTAAACAGTGATAACATGAATTGGCGGATATAATTTAATTTCCATGAATGACACGGCTGTGCATCTGTTTAGAGTCTTCAAAGAACAGTATGAAGGTAAATACAGAAATGTCCATTTTACTCTGGTAACATTAAGCAGAAAACATTCAAGACAGCAGATTCTTCAAGACTGTACGAATCTCTACGAATCTCCATCGCAGGAACACACGGTTTGCATGAATCCCATTTTATGCCCATAAATATGGATGAAACCATTCTTCTGCTGGCTATTCCTCTGTGTGCTTGATGGAACATTGAGCAAGCACAGCATGGCACAGAGATCTGTGGATTCTAACTTGTCATACAGCAGAACCAGAAAGGTTGAAGTATATCCGCTTCTGTTAGAGAGAAAATAGACGCAAGGCTAGATGAATAGACATAAAGAGACGGAGGGACAGATGGAACAAGAAAGTAAGAGGAAAGGAGGTGAGAAACAGAGAGAGTCACACAATGGCCAGAAAATGGGGGAAATACTAGGAATCATGCTGATTTTCTACAAAGGGAAGATTAATCGCTGTGTCTCACATAATCTGGATGTAATTTCTTCATAGCCAAAGGATATCATTCAGGCCTGCTAACCTGAGAATGAGGTCGTGAAGCTGCCCATGCTTGTTCAAATTATTATTTGCTCTGAGCTAAGTCAATTGTCACAGTCACAGATGTCATGCAGTGTAAAATTTTGGTATATGACTTGCTATTATCTTACTTTCTAAGTGATTTTTAGTAGTATTACTGCAATATATGACAACAGTATACTGCTACGTTGTTGTGTTGCAGCATTGTTCTCAATGACTAGATGTTTATGCATTAATCATGTCTTGCATATTAACACATCAGTCACCATCAGTTACAGACGTTCACAAGACTGTACAAGTTCCCAGCATGCACTGCAGCATAAATAATGTACGTGGTTGTACTTTTTCTAAGCAGCATTTTTTGATCTTCTTCAACTACACACCAAAATTAATTATATTTATAGAAATTGACTTGGCCTGCATTGATTTTACCGTAATTTTCTAGATACAGTTTTATTGTGAGAAATTATTGTAAAAATCCCTCTTCCTCCGTAATTTTAAAAAATGTAAGTTAAAAATTTTAATTCCTCCCAGTCTCATTCACATGCTTTCTGAAACCTATCCTAGTATTTTAGGTCTACTCGCGGATGCACAATAAAAGTTTATAGTTGGACATTAAGAACGCAATAATACTGTTTACTGTGTCGAGATAGTGACTCAAAGCTCTAAAAGTTGAAATAACAGCTATCAGAGAAAATCTCTGTGTTTTCAGTGTCTACAGGAGCCGAGTGCTGTTGGAGAACAGCAATCATCTCACATTTATTATCCTTTCAAAAGTAAATGCACACTGACTCTAAGACAGCATCTATATGTTTCTCGGACATAGCATACATCACCTCAAGATCCATCTCGGCTGATGGTCACTAGATGACCGGCACTCCTTTGTGGACAACACAGTGACAAATGGCGGGTCCTGACACTTAATAAAATAAAACATAAAATAAAGAAACTCCAGACATAAAACTCCAGAGAGAGTGATCAGAACTTATTTTGCAATGATAACCTGCTGACTGTACTTTATTCCGATACTTACTGAACACATGGACATAAAAATTGATTTTGCGGAATTGTTTTATTCCAGGAAAACAGACAGTGGGGTAATATGAGAGAAAGTTAAATGCCAGGGACGATGGCCAATTGTACATAGTAGCATTCATTATACAAAACTATTTCACGGTTGAATCCTGCAAATGACCAATCAGAATCAAGTATTTTAGAGAGCTTCGTAATAAGCCCCCTCTTCAATATGTCAATAGTCAGCTCTTTGCACTCATTCATTTTATCACTTGACTATTTCAGCTCCATCATCTTATTTTAGTAATCATCTATACTTAAACATTCACATCCTGACTACATATTTAATCAGTTAAAAACTTGATGTTTATTCGTTGATGTACTTGTCACAGTCATTTTCTTGTCATTTAAGTCCAAACTTAGCATTGTATACTCTTAGCTAGCTGTCCGTATATAGTGTCCTCCATTAAAGTATTTGAACAGTAAAGAAAAATTGTTCTGTTTGCTGTGGAGTCAACAAATCTCTTATAATTAAAAGTTTTGTATGAGGCAAAAGTACAGAATGTCACATCTTGTTATTTCTTGTGTTAGAGCTTTATCGGCTTAAGTATTGGAATAATTTGCCCCATAATTATTTTTTAATCATAAAACATTTCCTGACTTCACAACAGAGCATTTTTTCTTTACTGTACCAGTACTTATGGAAGCCACTGAATTTGCTCTTAAAAAGGGCAAATATTTGTGTACATTACTGTACATCACAAAAAAGGGTAATTCACTATAATGCAGGCCTCAGCAGAAAGTTTTTGAACTATGAAAAGTATAACCTTGAAAACAAGATACAGAGAATCCAGCCAATAAATAAAGTATGTGTTTGACAACGGATGGCTTTTGGCAACCCCTGGCCGCCCCCATTCAGCTGAAGAGAAGTCTAATGAGATTCTCATCAATACTGGTGTCACCTATACTGGCTTTCACCGCGCTGGACATGACTTGTGTGTCTGTGTTTCTGGCTTTCTCCAAAGCTCCAAAAAGCACCCTATCACGACAGCAGGAAAACATATGACATGCCATCGCTGTAGCCATGGATACGGGATGAACCTCAACATTAGCAGCAGGGATTTGGAGAAAACTTTCAAAACTGTCAATCAACAACTTGTGTAGTCACAGCTTGGTGCAGGTGTCAAAGTTTAATATAGATTCCTGAACATAGCTGTTATTTCTTTGTCTCCTTGTTTTTTATTTGGGCATCTACTGAAGGGCTCTTTGAGTTATATAAAAAAACACAGACTCACAGCATACAAATCAGATTTAATTGAGTAATGCAATGTAATAAAGCACAATATATATTCACTATATAATATAGCCACTCATAATATTATTAAATGCAATTGCAGCATTTGTTTTTCATTAAAACCATAATTATGCAAATTTATTGAGGGTCACTTGTCCATAAGATGACATAGACATGATAAAATGTTGCTACGCAACAAAATGACAATCAGTGTTCTGAGGGGTAACAATATGTGTTCTGAGACATGATATAGTGGGCTTGTAATTTGCGCCGTAAATGTAATTATACAGTGGATCTATACGTATTCCTAAACTCCTTTACGTGGGACTACCCAGGAAATAACTTTAGGTTGTAAGAATGTTTCCCTAATGTTTCCATTAAGTAACAAAAACGTTAAAATTGTTATTTTGAATGTTCTAGGAGCATCTAAAACATCCAGTTTTTTAAATGCTGTACTAACCCTAATGCTTGGTTGTGAGACCGTTATTTATATATTTTTTTAATTCTGTAAGTACAAAAACTAAGTGCTAAAATGTTATTTTAAATGTTCTGGGAATGTTAAAACCATACAGTTTTTAAATGTTGCATTTTTAAAATGTTCCACCTACAACTTAAGAAAAAACATTTTGATTTATGATATATAACATTAAAAAAGTTCTACTACTGTTACTGCAAGAACGTTTTAGATCACTTTCAGCGAACGTTAGCCAATGTTCTGAGAACATTCCCTGTTAGCTGGGTAAAAGGCCTGGTCTGTTATTATACCAGTATAGAATAAGTCCTAAAACATATGCTGGTTTCAGGATGAGTTTCAGAGGTCATCCCTGGAAACGCAAAGGTTGTTACCTGACGGCCCAACACTGATCTCATTTAGTGAACCCATCATCAGGCCAACGTACCAATATTCGGAACCCCTCAATGAGTCTCCCCTAAGCTCCAAACCCAACTTAATTACAGTCGACATTACCCATTTAATCCCATTCTAATTAATACGGGACTCAGCATGCAGTGGTATTGGGCTGAGAAGGGCAATGAAAATTAGACACAGACTACAATCAGCGAAAGAGCAAACTCGGTCAGAGAGCTGAAGGGACAATTACAGTATCTGTCTTGGTGGAACAAAAGAGTAACAGTTTAATTCACATTGTAAAACCACCATGTCAAGCATAGCCTCCTACACTTCACAGATTACAGCATATTTTTCTTAAATTCAACAGCATGCATAATGGTGCCAAAATACAGGAGATTACAGATTATTCAAAGCTATATTCATATGCAAATGATGATACTGTACATTTATGAATGCTTCTATACCGTTTTAAAGAGCATAATTAATACCCAGCGTGCTCTTCCCCAACCAAATTTTGGGTTGTAAGAACATTTTCCTAACGTTTCCATTAAGTACAAAAACTAAGTGCTAAAATGTTATTTTAAATGTTCTGGGAATGTTAAAACCATACAGTTTTTTAAATGTTGCATTAATGTTATTGCTTGGTTATAAGAATGTTGTTCAAACTGTTTAAAATTCTGTAACATTTTTAGAACGTTCTACTAACAACTTAAGAATAATGTTTTTGATATATATATATATATATACACACACGTTTTAAACTACTAATGTTACTGCTAGAATATTTTTAGTAACTTTGAGAGAACGTTCCCTGTTAGCTGGGCTCTAGCCTCTGTGATTCTGCAAGGTAATAATACAGATCAAAACGAATTCTTGGTCCATTCCAATCACATACGGCATGAATCAGTCAGCGTCAATGAGTTCAATCGTTGTCTGCTTCAGCAGTTGAACTTCTGACATTTGGCTAACACAGACAAGCCTTTAAATTGTATACTCATATGCAAAACTTTAGACTGATTCACTGATTTACGTTAAGCTAGAACTGAGCATATATACGGTTGGAGGAGAGCCAAAATCTTCTTTCTCAGCCCTCGAACAAGCATAAAGCCGATAGATCAGACAGACGGTTATATAGCACCACAATAATGACTTATTCAGTTCTAACTAACATTAATCAATGCTGGCAGCTGGGGTGCAGATTCAACTTTTTAAATGGTATTTACATTGCATAGCAGCCTTGAAAGGCTAACCTGGAAGAAAGAGATGGCCACACTCAAACAAATGACAAAATTACATCAGTTTAGCTATAATGAAACTGTAACTGTGTGAAACCGTACACCAATTGTGGTACTCCCAAAGAGATAAAATGACAGCATCACAAAGCACAGGCTTTACTCAGAATCAAAGAACTGCTAAAACAAAGGTTCCCCTTTTTGCTTCCATAATGATGAAAACATGGTAGAAATATGTATTTGAAAACTTTCTAGAACAAAGCTATTCAGCTCCGGTCCTCAAGAGCCACTATCCTACAGTGTTTTACCTCCAACCCTAATCAAAGGCACCTAAACAAGCTAATCAAGCTCTTCAGAATTACGTGAAAATTACAAGCAGGTGTGATTGATTGGGTTGGAACTAAACTCTGCAGGTCACCAGCCCTCCAGGACTAGAGTTGAATATTCATAATCTATCAGATTTTATTGTTGCAAAAATTGTAACTTTAAAATATGCTGTTTTATTTTACCATGTTGTCTAGGTGTGACTCTGCTCTCAACTTCTTTGTCCAATGCTCATTGGCTCTTTCCTCTCAGACCAATGTTCATTGGCACATTTTTTTCTTTTCAAAGGTGATAGGGCTCTTAAGCGAGACCCTATAAGTCAGTTCGTTGACGTAACGTCTCCGTTCCCTCATTCAGGGAACGAGGGTTACATACGTAACCAAGACGTTCTTTCATTAAACTGCCTTTCCATCAGATTCTGCTATACACCATTTAATACCAATTTCTAATCTCAACTTGACCCAAGGACATGTTATGAATGTATTGCCTCATTTTAAAAAGCTATTCTCTGCAACTATTGCCCCATATATCTTTGCATTGCCTTTGCAATGGTCTCATTTTGTGTGGTTGGACTGAAGATGTTACAGTGATTGCCTGGTATGATGGAAAGGGAAGAGAAGGCTAAGCTGGAAATTAGAATGTAACCAGCTGACACAACTGTTCAAAGAATCTATCAAAGAAATTATATTGTAGGAGGCTTGTACTGCACATCCCAAAAGATCAGGAAATTAAATAATAAAAATAAGTGTTGCCTTATTGTGTAAAAGGAAATTGGGTCCCTGCTGGAATAAAAAGGAACTTTAAACTGGTATTAAAGTAGTCTAGTTGTCTCAAAACCCCTCTCAAACCTTCAAAACAGATCAGAATAACAACCATGGCTTGTCTGAGAGACCAGCTAACCACCTTAGCCTATTAGGAAGCATTTAAAAATGAAAATTAGTATTTTTTCAATTAGCATTAGTTTATAATGGACAAAAATTTGTCTTTAACTTGTGGGTCAGAGATACTGATAATTTACTAATTTGTCACGTTAATTCTAGCAGGAATAACTAATGTCAGTATGTTAACGTGCTGTGTGGCTAAAACATAAACAGTGGGTTTTGGATATGCTCAGCAGATGTTGCCGTGGCAGAAGAGTTATCGGGCCATATGTGCCACTGCCTAGCCCAGTATGCTTCATTCTGAAACTGAGTCAGAGGGGAACTGACTTACCTTTTAACACAATCTTTGTTCAGCCAGCCACCACAGCCACACACACACACACACACACACACAAACAACTATGCAAGAATCCACAACATTACACATACATTTAAACAGATATAAACTTTTTATTGGCAGATTATGAACTGCTATTGGGAGCCAACACAAGCATAGAGACTTCCAAGCATAGAGATTTTCCAACAGAAAAGAGGCCACTTTGAAAGTTTTTTTATCTTATCCATCTGTGGCCATATTATAATGAAGCAAATCTGAACCAGTTTCTGAACAAATTTCTAAATACAGTAATTTTTTCTCTAAACATATTTGGACAGCCTAATGAATGTCAATTTGCATTTCGGCTCGCAGTTTACGGGCTGGTACTGTAAGCTGTACTGTAAGACTAAAATGCCATAAGATTTGATTATACTAAGGTGCAGTGGTCTCATAGGGTTTTGTTTGCCTGTTAAATTTCTTTTGGTCTTATTTAGTACACTGACAGATGAAGTCATGAAATGTACAGTATTGTTATCTGCTCCTCACTGTAAATATGACAGATGCAAATGTCTGATAATATCAGACAGCTACAACCCAACTAACAATTTTATGTTGTAAGAATGTTACCTAAACCACCATTAAGTAACAAAAATGCTTAAACTGTTATTTTTATTTTTATGTCCAGTTTTTTTAGACATTGTATTAACATTATAGTCTGGTTATAAGAATGCTATTAAACATTTTTACATTCTGTACATTGTAAAATGTTGCACTAACAACCTAATAAGAATAATGTTTTTGACATATGATAAATAACTACTAATGTTACTGCAAGATTGTTTTTAATAACTTTGAGAAATTGTTTTTCGAATGTCTGAAAACATTCTGAAAACGTTAGCAAACATTCTGAGAACATTCGGTTAGTTCGGAATGCATTACATCACAGATAATCACCCTTATGCATGACAGTACAATTTGTAACAGCAAACATTTTACTCCCTCGTATTAATTAAAGATGTAGCAAAACAAACACAAACAAACAAACAAAAAACACATTTTGTGGCTATTGTAAAGTTTTAGGNATTAGCAAACATTCTGAGAACATTCGGTTAGTTTGGAATGCATTAAATCACAGATAATCACCCTTATGCATGACAGTACAATTTGTAACAGCAAACATTTTACTCCCTCGTATTAATTAAAGATGTAGCAAAACAAACACACAAACAAACAAACAAAAAACACATTTTGTGGCTATTGTAAAGTTTTAGGCATTCATAGAAACAAGTGAAAAGCAAAAGCACTCTGGTTTCTGGGTGAACGCTCTGCTGCCCGGCATTTTCAGTGGCATTTCATGGCTGTTGGAGGTATAGTAATCAGCACCTCTCGCCAACTTCATTTCCTCAACCTCCAACATGCCAGCAATTGCTCTATGTGGTGGAGAGTGATATGCATGCTTAACTACACTCACTGATGATGTGCATTCAAGATATGCAGAAGATGGGATAAATAAGCAAAATAGAAAATTGGAATTATACTATAGTTACTGATTCATTTTCATATTCTGTGTTTCCTACAATTCCATGTTTTATTGTAAAGGCACATGGAGCAAAAGTTGACTTTAGACATGAGTCTGGTTGCATTAAGAAGACATAAGATAATAAAAAAACATGATAATGTTTATTTATCTGTAATCTGATCACTGGTCAGTTTGATCATAATGACAATTTAATAATGGTGATAAACTGATTGCAATGCGGAAATTGATATGAGCTCAAATAGCCTGCATTCAGTATTGATTAAATTCATGCAACATTTGTTATCTTAATGAACACATTGCATGTTTGTCTCTTCCTGGATTAAATTGAGTGCCACGGTGAGATGAGCGCCCGAGAGATTTAATCATGGACAGGAGACATTGTTGCTTTCCATGCATGATTGAGATTTGAAAAACAAGGAAACTTAGTACACAAATCACACAGGTGTTCTGCCTGATACAGTACATTCCAGCATTTAAATGTGTAACCGAGGCGTGAAATATTCTAAGAGCCAGTGAATCCAATTTTCAAGTGAAGCTTTGATAGTACATACAGCTTTTACTGTTTAACGGTTGTATAGTGTTTAATTACAGAGGTGTGCGTGCAAGCATCCAAACAACCAACTTTAACACAAGCTCATCAGATGTATCACAGAAAAATACAGAATTATAGAGGCAAACAACATGAGTGATTAAAAACATGGGTAATTATCTTTACACATGACTATTCTCATAAGAACTGTGCAGGTACAGTGAAATTAGTGAAATTAATTTAAAAACAAATTCATTGTTGGAATGTTATAATCTACAGCGAATTATTATTTACTTAATACTTAAAACAGGGTTTTAATAAGGTCCTATATGGTTATGTTTTTGTGCAGATTTAGGCTATTTTAAATATTTGTGGGATTAATAGTAAAGGGGAAATTTTTATTAGGATAATTCACTTTAGGCAGTAACACTTTTAAATTCATATAGCTGATAAATTTGGTAGCAGATTATATTAGAAATGATGAATTATGCCCTGGGCTGAAATGGCCATATTAAAAAATGGCAGAAAGGCTGATTAAAACACAGGCTATCTAATGCATCACTGATTACATAAACTTAATCCTTGCAATCAGAAAGAACCTTTTCCTTGGTAATGAAAACAGTGTCTGAACAGAGTGCTAGATCAAATCACCATACAAAACCGATAAGGCTAATGCTTTCTATGCAGCCTGTATATACTGTATATTATATATAATGCATTAGGATCATGCAAGCAGGTGCCTCATTTACTACACTGACATATGCATGGCTTCATTGTTTCAAATGATCTGAAATGATTTGATGTTATAAATTCATTTCATAAATGTTACAATTTTAACACGTGTTGAGAGCCTTTCAGAAGATGCCTCAAAAATAAATACACAGTAACTATGCCTCAATAAATATACATATTTGCCCCCACAAAAATTATATTAGCAGATATCCACATTTTTTTAAAGGAATTTATGGTTAGGCATTATAAACCAATTAACTCACCACATCTGAACCATTTTTACATCGTATCAGTAGCACCACAGATCAGTTGGTACACTGATGATAGAAACCAGCATATGATGTTTTCATGGTCTATCATCTTTGTAACTCTGCATATGAACATTAATCTCTCAGGATGGATTTATTAATCCTTCTAAGAGGAACCAACCAAACACACAGACATCCACACTTATATATGAACCCGCAGATAGACACAGTGTCTCTTTGGTTCCTGAAAAAAAAAGGCAAGTCTTAGGTGTTCCAGTGGAGTCCAATGTGAGTTGCGAGCAGGTAGCACATGCCTATCGTACAGGTCATTAGCATCATGGGGAAGCCCAACCTGTAAAAAGGAAAACATTAATATTTCTTTTCTTTACACTAAGTCCCCTCATGCTAATAACTTGCAAGCTATAAATCAAACATTGGGTTATTGTTGAGCACACTATGGCAGATGACAAAATTCAATACATTTCTTTTGGGATGAGAAAAAGTGTTGTTTTGCTGGTGTTTGCATTTTCAGCAAGACCGGAATACAAATATTCTCATGTGCCATTGCAAGTTCATCACTTGACATCTATCAAACGACGGCATCGAGCACTTTTGCATTATTCCCCTTTCTACGGTGCTTTTTTGCATGTGTTTGTGTGTGGAATTCGATTCAGAACAGCAGGGGTCTCGGCGATCCCCCGCTGCGGAGCATGGCTGGCACGTTACCCAAGCCATCGAAATGGTATTAAAGTGTGAATATTTAAACATTATGGCAAAGTGGAGGACAACAGCATTAACGTACGATCTCCAGGCGCTAACTGCTAAGTCAAAGACCTTAGTCAAAGACAGACCTATGATACACATCTCTCCTCATTTAGCCTAAGCTGCTTTCCTCAAAGCTGCAACTCTCCAGGACATGTGGACACTGGTTTGTAAAAACCTCCATCTGGGGTGTGGAATTACCATTGTAATTACAACTGTACACCGACCTAATCTCCACACTCTATCAGTGTGCATGAGTGCCCTCTGACCCATAGTTCAACATGCTGCGTCTCATCCGCCCATGAGGATTATACTGCATGCTACCACCCATCCAACCCTGCATGTCATATGCAATGCAATGGAAGAAATGTGTATGGATTACAAGATTATAAAAATAAGGGCATGCATGCATATCAACAGCGCATTAAGTCTGCACTTTATCAATTTTTTACATGAAAATCGAACCTATGTCCTTGGTGTTGCAAGCACTGTTGTTCCAATGGAGTGTCTGGGAAACCCGTTTGAAAAACAGTAATAATTTTTGCAATTCTATTTGGTTGTAACAATGGTGCAAACAAACACACTAAACCTTTAAGCAGCAAATCTGTCTCTTTTATCCCCATCATCTACTGAACCGGGCAAAAGATGAGGTCCCCTCTCCATTACACAGAACGCCAATTTCCACATGCAATTTTAATAATTTCTGTTATGTTTACATCGCTGATAGTTCATGAAAGGGCCAGGTCTTGTCGTCTGAATAAAAGTCCAGTAGAATGAATAAAGTGATAGAGCTTTTGAAAGAACGGCGTACTTGTGAGGATGAAAGCCTGCATATCCATTTAGGTCAAGCACATACCTACAGCAGCACTGTGGATATTGACTGAGTGCATGGGTAAATACAGAACATTTGGGGCATAGAGAGATCAACAAGCTCAGACCAGCAGAAAGCAGAGAGAAAGAGAGAGGCAGGCAGATAGAGGGAACACAAATGGACAATGGAGTCTGAGAGTGGATGAGAAAATGAACGGGGCCAGTTTTTCTGATAACATCGCAAATCACGTTCCTCAGACCATGTTAAAGCTGCGATCTGTACCTTTTCTGGTTAAAAATGAGTAAGTATATGTCAGGTCAGTGTTTAAAGCTGTCTCCTAACCTTACCTCTATAAGCAATGGTAAGTTTACAATAATGATTTATAATTTAAGCTATCGGGTCCAGTTTCATGGCTTCATTTGACTTCAACATACATAATAAAAAGGTTGTAAAGTATCCTGCAGTTCTATGTTTTAAGCAGTGATGGCAGTAGAAAGGCAAAAATGTAGCTTTAACTTACATCACATTGTTTACAATGGAGCAATGCCCGTTTCCCAAACCAGCATGTAGATCACTTATTATTCAGCAGAAGTTACTGTAAGTGCTTTATTAAGGGAGCTGTCAGAACCAGTGGTGCAGAACTAAGGCCAAAACTGTGGCCCACTATTTCCTATAGTTTGTCTTTCCAACAACAACAAAATTATGTATAAAATACTGCTGAACATTGAAATTGTGTTACCTTAAAAAAACAATTAAAGCTATTAAATATTACTGAAACACTGTATTACGAATATTCAACAATGGGTAAAAAACCTGATCTGTGGAAAAACTGGAATGTGAGTGTTAGAAAATCTCACATGCAGACTCCTCTAGCACCAACTTTATCTTTTTCTAACAGTCTCTAAAATCAGATTATTGGAAAGTGCATATTTTATGGCATATTATATTAGTCTATGGCAAAGATCACAGCTGGTCCAGCATACAAACCAGGTGTTCCATATCCAGAAGGCAGGTGAGGAGGCTAAATACTGGATTGCCAGGGCAACAGGTGTGTATTATCTGTATGGCCTTCATGTACCACACATTAAAGCAGGTACGTGTGTGAGGTCAGATCAGGCGGTTAATACACAATGCGAGTGATGTGAAGCAACCAGGTGTTTGATTCATAAGAAGTGAAGTGGACAAATCGATGTTCAATGAAACACAAGGATCAAGGGCACAAGATGTAGAATCTGAAAAGCACCATGTGCAGTTTGTTAAATCTGATGTGTGTAATTTTCTCAGTGTTAAAACCATTTCTCCTGTCCTGGTTTAATATGCACAGACAACTACAAGTCACTGGTAGATTGTTGGCCTCTAAAAATGTAAACACTGCATCTCTGACATAGCAACACTGACTCAACCAATGGCACGAGTTTGGGGGCGTGACCGTCTGACTATCTGTCACATCTCAAACGTGTGATGGTATCAGAACAGCTATTTTCAAGAATGTCTCACTGCTCAAGACTGCTGATGTACACAACATTTCATTGTGTTTATTGTGTCAAAGGAAAAAAGCATTCCCGTTTTTAAGTCATAGCTGAAGAAAACTAATAAAACACTATTAAAGAAACACTTCACTCTTGTGTCTTTCCAAACACACATCAATTAGAAATACCTCCATCATTATTTTTCATATAATGAAAGTGAATGAAGACAAAAACTCAATAAATTAATTGAACAGATCTAAGCCAGTAAGAGCAATTAGTTCACAAATCATGTATTGCTCATGAGCTCTCAATGAAAACTAGGGCAGATGTTGCCAATATCTTTATATGTTTCACAGAAGAAAATCAAGTGTGAAACAACATTAGGCGAGAACATTATGAAAGCAACTGTTTTTTAAGGCTCTGGAAAGCAACGACTTTGTCAAAGTCACACAATGTACTGAGTGGAAATTAAGGTCAGCGTCTGAGTCTGATTACGCCTGATATTTCAGACCTTATTCGAAATGCCAACATACCCATCAAATAGGGACACACCAGATGGTTTGTCATTGGACAGCCACCATTATCTTACATGCCAGTGTTTGAGGGCACATGGTGGGTTGTGAAGGCCAAAGTGGCTTGGCATGATACTGAGAACATCAATGTGATCCAAGCTCTGGGTTTGTTTGTACAATAGGCCATGATTGCCCGTGGTTACACACACTCAGACACACACATGCCACTTCTCTTCACTCATCTGTGTAAGCACAGAAATGTAAAAGTATATTCACACCCACAGATGGAGGAAAAACATCAAAATCCTGAAAAACAGGATGACTATTTTTGAATATGAAAAATAAAGTTGCACATGCATCATTGTTTCAAAGAGCCGGGCATATGGGGATGCACAGTCTAGCATGAGTATTAAAAACTAAATGCACAAATAATGCTTTAATAATTAGTTTGGTCTAAACTGTAGACCAGGGGTGTCCATTGCTGCTTCAGAAAGGCCAGTGTCCTGCAGAGTTTAGCTCCACCCCTGATCAAACACACCAGCTAATCAAGGTCTTACAAGGCAGATTAGAAAATTCCAGGCAGATGTGTTAAGGCAAGCTGGAAATAAACCCTACAGAACACTGGCCCTCCAGGAGCAGAAATGGACACACCTGCTGTAGACTGACCTCAGATCAGCTATTTCCTGATTATTATATTACATAGTCTATATCTTTGCTCATACACACATTCATTACAATTAGAAATGTACAAAAAGCTTTTTTTTTTACATAAAAGGGTTTAATGATTATTCATATAATGATATATGGGAGCAATTATTCAACAAGTGATGACCAATTACACATGACACATGTAATCTGATAACTCTGAATTGTCATCTGGTAATGTTATCATGTGAATGTACTAATAATTGAAATGACTGTTGTAATAATCTGCACTAATATAATGTTTTATATCAATAAAACACTGCTGAACATAACAGTATATCAGCAGGAGAGAGAGTGCAGGGAAAACATTGCTACAGTAATTAGCTGGAAAGTGTACAAGCCCTATTTCTTTTCTAAACCATTAAAATAACACATAACCACTCTTAAATACACTGCATTGGAAATTTACTAGAAATTTGATCCCTTATACCATAATATGAAAATACCGAAGTCATTACTTTCAGAAGAGGATAATTGTCTTTCCACGAAAGAACAAAAATGTATTACACTGTAGTACAATTTAATGTATTCTAGGAGAAGGTGGTCTGTAGTCACAGATCTTAAATGACTTTAAATGTGCAAAAAATGAGCACTATTACTTATAATCAACATTTTCAACAGAGAGAATTAACACTGAGAAATACAATCTGAAATCACCTGAAGGGGAAAATGGAATGGAACTCAATACTAAGTTTAAAGAACTCAATGTGAGAACTTGTAGAACTGCAAGAACTATAACTGAGGAGCAACACTAGCAGCAACAAGCAATTCCACTCTTACAAAAAGAACTACTACGGGTGTCAAATGTAGCAGCACTTTTGTACTAAGCTGACATTAAAAGAAAAACAAAAATGCAACTATACTGTCTTTCTACAGTATCGGCATCACAGAGAACTGATTTAATTCTGTACTTGAGGGCTGTCTGATTGACAGACTGCTATTGATCACTCACATCAGATATCTGCATTGGCCTTGTTGTGTAAATTTAGGCTGTAGACCAGCTGCTAGAGAAAATAGCGAAAACCCCCCACACTGCTTCAGATGTATTTCTTTGGTTTTTTTATTTCTGACTCTTTATTTGAACAATTACTTGGACACTCTGAAGCAATATCTACTCTATAGAGAAACACATGAAGGCTACAAACCATTGTTTGAATTCATTTAAAAAGTTATTTACATATTTAGCTATTTAAATATTAACAAATTAAAGAAATGTGCTTAATAACAAAGTTTCTTGTGATGGTATCTAATTTGAAATTGAAATTTTATCTTGCTATTTAACCACTGAAATTTTGGAAATATGAAAACTCTAATTCAAGTGCAAACAAACATTTTATTAAATCTAATAAAATAAAGCGATATACTTAAACATTCAAATAAAATGTCAAACTGACATTTCCTAGGAAACTGGACCTGAAATTTAGAGCTTAAATTATCATAATGAATCAGATGATCAAATGAAACTTAAATGATCATAAACTTACCTTTGCTAATCGGGTAAAGTAAAGAGACCATGATCTGTTATGTACTTGCTCGATAACTGTTTTAATGACAGCTACAGATTTGAGCTTTAAATAAATGTCACTTATAATTCAATGATCAACTCTAACCAATAACTAATTTAATTGATATGATTCAAACCAGAGAACACACACACTGACCAAATGTATAGCTTGAATGTACTGTAAGTTGCTTTGGATAAAAGCATCTTCCTAAAATGCATAAATGTAATGCAAATATAACAAATGGCTGCATGTGTTTTTCTGAACTTTCCTCTCATTTCTCACACACACATACACACACACACACACAGATCTTCCCTTACCGTACTTTGAACCTGTATACCCACCTGTGCCACTTAAATTCCCTCCCTTAATTACAGAATCCTGACAGCATCCATCATTCTCCCAATGTGACTCTGCTAAAGGAGTTATAAATAGCACCAATCCAGTCCTCCTTATCTGCAATAATGGGTTTCTAATCACTCGCCAGGGCTGTATTCCCCCAAAACACACACATGAGACCTGGAGATTGACAGCGTTTGTAGGCAAGGCATGTTCATAGTCCTGCATCTAAAACAGCAGCATAAACTTTGAAAAGTCTTTTCTATTTGCTCCTAAATGAATGATAAAGAGGAAATCCATTAGCATGTAGTCTGATCTCTAACAAGCGTCCCTCTGTGGCCATGACTCTCGTGGCCCTTCAAACAAATGGGAGGAGGATATAATTTGACACAGAGAGGGTCTTATTACAGTCTGGTAATGGCACAAAACTTTGATCATAAAAGGTCTCGATGGGCAGCAATCATGAGTAACTCTAACAGCGATTGCGTAAAGGTTATAGAAGCGGTTATAGCAGGACATACTTTGAAAAAGAATAATTTAATGGCTCAGTTCTCAACAATTACAGGCCAATTGCTCAATTATAATTTTCAAGTGTAGCATTAGAAATCAGCCATGAAACAGTTGAAAGAGTTTGTATCTCTGTTCAATCTTTCATAAGTGTTTCAATGACATCACTGCGTTCATACCGTCACAGTCAAAGCAGATGTGGTGAATTTTGCTTTTTAACAAAAAGGTTACAGGGTCTTTTACAAGACTGCTTGGTACATGTATCTTTAGGTCAAACTGGCAAGGGTCTCTCTTACTCACATCTATATAATCTACATGTGGTTTATATCCACATCTATATTACAGACTGTAATATTGGCTTACATTACACTGTCTTTTTTAGATACATAGGTATATTATGCATAAACACGCTTTCATTGAGGCAAAATCCAAAATCTACAGAATACCTTTATTTATAGCTATTGTCATGCATTTCTTGTGTATTTGCTGCTTATCTATATCATGTTTTCCTGTAGGATATCACACTTTAAACAAGGTTTCTACAGCACTTTGGCAACTAGATTCAAAGCTAGAAAAAAAATGTAATTGCATTTTTAAAATGGTTGACACACAGAACGTATAAAAAAATAATAAATACGTAAAATCATAGTTTCAGTCTGCTCTCTGTTTGTGATGTCTGGTTTAGATCAGAGAATCACATTTGTGCTTTGCATCTGTCTGCTCTCCTAAAAAGCTTTTCTCTCCAATTTCCCAGCCTGCCCTCTGCCAGGAAAGTCATACATACAGCACCGCTTCCGAAAGAAACCTTTTTATTGTTGCGAAATTCATTCAATATTGTTTAAAAGCAGAAGGTGCCTAACGGAGGCCGTGAAAATCATCTACTCCATTATTTCCTCTTTAGGTGTTCAGCTATTACATGTTGAGTAAAGGATGTCTGTGCTGCCTCATGCAGAAGGGGACTCATTGTTCTTGATTCACCATACAGGCTAAGTAATTGATTCAGAGCCAAATGGAGATTACACACCTGCAGCCTCTAAGAACAGGTTCAGTATTGTCTGCGGCACGGGGGTCTGAGACGCAGCAGTTGTAAATGGGAATGCTAATTTCATCACATGACGTGGGAGATTTGCAGAGTGGGGGAACAACGTGTGGCCTTCTGCTATTGGAAACTACAGAATGAGGCCTTTTCCACATAAATCAGCCCGTATTGTCTCTGTTGTTTTTATTTACATCTGCTAATTTATCTTCCTTAAAGCAAGTCGATGGCATTTATGGATTTTGCTGGAAGGGTTTTGCAATACTTGAATTCAATTAATCTAGTATTAATGAATATAGATGTAAATGCAAGTATCTATGTATAGCTTAGTGTATGCGTACGTCTAATTCAATTGCTGTGCACATACACAAATATACAGTACAGTGTTATCCAAAAATAGGAGAACACAATGGGAGATGTGTATTTGTTATAGTATCATAACAATGATACTTGCAATGCATAACAATCTGAGTGATTTAAACTGGAAAATTGAGGTGAATTTCAGATTTTGTTTTTGCATTTTGTATTCTGTATTAAATTACAGCACTGCAAGCTGCTAATGCTACACTATGTACACTACTATGTTTCTGCAAAAATCATAAACATGATACTACAATGCCATTCGCAAAATACTCCATTTATCTCATACATTTCCGTTTTACATCCAATCTTAAACTTTCGGAATTATTTTCAGGTTTAAACTAGTTTTGAATACAATGTGGGCCAAACTTTTGGCTCCCACTGTATCTTGCATAAAAAATACATAATATACTGGAACTGTTGTGTCATTAAAACTGGCCACTATTCATTAGACACACTCAGATGTCTCACTGTCTCACTTTAAAACAGACCGGAATATAACAGTATTGTTGGGATAAAACATGCATGCCTTCAAATGGGAGCTTGTTAAGGTTCATTTTTATTTCTCATATATTTTTCTCCAGGCTTCGCTGCGGTCACACGTGTGTGTGAATGTGTTAGGAGACTGCCTTGCACCCTATTTAATAATGTGGAGCGAGTGTACATAAACACAGATTTACAAGCTCTGCATCATTAAAGTTTCACAACAAGTGAAAATATGTCTCCATGTGTCACTTCATTAATTCTGCAGTTCACTCAGAGGGCTTGGCTCGAAAACAAAAGCAACACCAGAAGATGGATGTTTGAGGAAGAGAAAAACAAGTACTCAATATAGGCAACTTGCCCTGGTGTGGTAAACATGCTCCGTTTAAGAGCAAGTCCCAAAAGCCTCGGCCATTCCGACTACCCTCCTCTTGCCTAGGGCGACTGGTGGTGGTTTTGTAAGAAGGAGTGTATGTGGAGGTCAGAGGGGCAGGGCTGCAAAGCCAACTGAGCCATCATGAGCCAGTTCCACTACTGGGATAGTCAAGGGCGAGCAGAAAAGGGCAGGAGATTGACGTGCAAGTAAAATGATGTGTGGTTTAATAAAACACTGCTGGAATGTCCCTGTCAAATACGACTGGGTGGATCAGACCCACGATTTGGTGAGCAGGTGGAGAGTTTAGATTAAATGAGCTTTTCCATTTCAATGTCAGAGAACAGGACAAAATAGAGTTTGGATACTTTTCAATAACAAAGAACCGGCCCATACGAGTCATTTATTTGCAATTTCGACTGTGAAATTCGATCCAAAATGATGGAAGAATGCAGAGGTCATAAATAAATCCAAATGCTTAAAAACACATACAATTATAATTAATACATGTTTATAATTAATTGTTTATAAATAACAAATTGTTTGTCAAATGCCAACCCTACTTTTGAATGTACAAAAAAATAGTAAACAGTCAAGATACAGTTATATAAAATATAGGGACACTGTTTAACTAAATATCAGTTCCATTAGCAAACATGTGCCAAAATTGGTATTTTGCCATAAATGTTGAAAGATTTTGTATCATCTGGCCCATGAAAGTACTGCAATTAAGTACCTAAAATGCAAAAATTTTAACACGCTTTAAAATAGTCCAGTGGTCGGGTAAGCGTATTATATGCAGAGAGAAGCGCTATCCTGCGTTCTCAGCTGCTTTCTCAAATGAACCTGAAGTGAAGCTTAGTGATGTTCCATCACTAGTTTTCAGCCAAAGTGCCAGAGGAAGTCTTTATGTCGCCCTTCATCCCCATAGCAACCCACCAATCAGCCAATTACAGCCTGTGCTGAGAACTTACCCATTCATCACACATTTCTTACCATTTCAGGGCATACAAATGAGGCCTCAAAATAAAAAAGTGGATACTATGAAGTGCAAATTTCTCCAAGGATCGCAAAGACATTCGGGGACCTGCTGTGGCTCTACCTGCTGTGGAGTGCTATAGAATTTGTTCGGATGAGATGCAGTAGTCTAAATGAAGGAGATAAAGATAGCTTGGATTCTCTATATCAGCCGCTGGAGAGGTTAATGATGAATGAGCAATTACTCAAACATCTGCTGCAACACTGTTTGTTTTCCCAGCACTGCCAAAAAAACTCAAATCCCACAGGCGATTGCCGCCTCCCTTGCCCACCTCCCCCTGCCACCGGCCCATCCTCAATTGGCTCAGCTGAGAGCCGCCCAGCTGCTCTACCTGTCTCTGGACATTTCTATGGACCCTGAAAATAGGAATAAGGGATTCCAAGAATACACGCTAAAGAGCGAACGCATTGAACAAGTCTGTGGCTCGCCAGAGGTGATTCATTACTGAAACAGATCCAGAAGAATCAGGCTGGCAGCCGTTCAAATGAAAGTGAAGAACCAGGCAGAACCCGGGCCTTTTGCTAAGGAAGGGAGAGATTGGACTTACTCCCAAGATTATCTGGAATTGATCAGCCTTATCTCCCTGTCTGATGTGCAGTTTAGACCGATCTCTGCTCCCTCCCCATGTTGAGCCCAGGGACCTTGGGCTTTGTCTAATGCCATCGATTTCTCCTGTTTCAGAGCTCAAAAGTGCCATGGCCACTTAGACAGACAAGCAAAGGAACCGCAAATCAACAGATACTAGAGTGATTGCTTTTCAATGGATTGTCAGGTCACAATGATTTCTGATGCAATGAGAAGGGTTCCAATCTGCTTTATTACATCTAAATTGATATGATAATTACATATAAAATTTGCTTACGGTATTCATATAGGAGGTTTAAAGCATCTTCAAACCAAGAAGCAATATATTATGCATACCATCCATCATTCCCATGCTGGTCCAGACAAATGTACCTACTGATGTGTTAAGAAACAAAGCATCAAAGACGCTTCCATGCTATTTGCAGGAGTGTAAAGTGGCTTCACGTCTGGTTCTGTGCAAGGCATGTCTGAACTTCATTTTTGGATTCAATATAAAGTGTTTAAAAAGCCTATTGTTTTCCACAGGAACGTTTTACAGTCCAATCAGATGTGCATTCAAGCTCCTCTTTTTCACTATTGACCACCAACATCGCACCAACCGGGAGAACGCCAGATATCTGTACGCATCTGTATGGCATGGAAAGCACTTCCATCGAGCAGGTGGTACGAGCAGGGAGAACCGAATCAAAAGAGACAGTGAATGTCTCCGCAAGACACTCACCAAGACGTAATCAGCCGGCAGCTTTTTCCACATTCAGATGTATTTGTTGACACGCCGGAGAGTGCTTGAAATCAAGCTGCTTTAAGAGTCTCTTTAAAACCTGATCTGTCACTTCTCAAGAAGAGGCACATGTAGGGGATATTTTTAGAACATGATATACATACCTGATTGACATGGATTTTGACTGGGACATGTAAAGACAAACGTGTTTATAACGTAAATTCTACATCTTGAAATGTTTTTTACTAATGTGACTGTCGACAAAGTCCACAAGAGAACTAAGTCAATCTCGTACAAGTCAACATGTTATGGTCAACAAGTAATGGACAGGTCGAGACAAAACACCTATAAGCAATCAAAGACTACTGTACAACCTCCAACAATGTAATCACCTGTTACCACATCACTAAAACACTTTTAATTTATGTATTTAGAGAAAGCATTCAGGGATCTGTGTTATTGTTTTTTATGATCTCTCAGAAGTTTAGCACTCTGCCTTTAATTGTTGTTTTTTATAGTATAAAGAGAAGACTGATGCCCAGAACAACACACTTTAGCAGTTGGTTTGGGATTAGTGCATCAGAATGTGTCATGAGACAGACCCCTTAAGTGTTACTTATGTTACCAACAGATCTGGCTGGAATAATCACAGCTTTTCTTGAAGAGTGAAAGTACATAAAAAGGTTTAAACATCTAGCTAGTGGATCAACAGCTGCCAAAGCACTCTTGAATAATTGTACAGTTAGCTACGCCAGCTTTGTTTTAAAAGAAAAGTTTTCTTTTAGTTAGAATAATTCTTTCTTGCTAAACTTGTGTTTTAGACATTGTATTAACATTATTAGTTGGTTATAAGAATGTTATTTATACATTTTTTATTCTGCAATGTTTTAAAAAACATTCCACCAAAAACAAGAATAACGTTTTTGATATGTGATACATAACGTTAAAAAAAGTTCGACTAACGTAAAAGTTCTACTAACTACTAACGTTATTGCACGAACTTTTTTGATAACTTCAGAGAACTTT
Source organism: Botia almorhae (assembly GCA_036877575.1). Taxonomy (NCBI): domain Eukaryota; kingdom Metazoa; phylum Chordata; class Actinopteri; order Cypriniformes; family Botiidae; genus Botia; species Botia almorhae. The sequence continues at coordinate 2,796 of JAZGTJ010006336.1, read as the reverse complement.
TAGCCAGCATTCTTAGAACATTCCCTGTAAACTGGGTAGTCTCTAAAAGGTGCATAGATATAAGTTTGTGTACCAACACAATTACCTGAAGAACTCCATGAAGGAAAATCCATAGCCATGTTGTTCAGCAATCCCAGCGCACACCACATTAGCAGATGCTCCAATCAGGGTCCCGTTTCCTTTGGGAATGCAAAGGGACGGAAAAAAACGAAAGACTAGCTTGAATAACTCTGGGAAACAGACTTTCAAATTATTGTTTGAAATGTTTGCCTAGTGAATTCTTTCACACCTGTATGTATGCTTTATCGGCTTTGAAAGTGAAGTCTGAGAATGTGTACATGTTTAAATAGCACTGTATGTCTTCCACAAATACAGCATTGCACAAACACAGATCTTTATAAATGAATATGAGAATTGATTTGGTGCCAATGTGCACAGCAGATTTTGTTATGCTGATTGCAATTGAAAGATCGCCGCTGTGCAATCACTCCTTTTAGAATATTGGAAATGGAATGACCTTCAGTGCTAAATTGCGGAGGTGATTTAGCGAGCGTTTTTTTCGGAGTGCCTGCTTTGGTAATGCGTGGCACGGCGAGGGATTTCTGTCCCAACTCAAATCAAAGGTGTGATAGCTTTCTGATAAGGACCAGACGTCAGCACTTCATCAATTGCATGTCTAAAACATTTACTGTAGAGCACCTAGGCGTGTTTTCCATTTATTGAAAATGTTTCAACATTCGTTCAACTGCCTTCATAAGCAGAATGGGGATATTTACTGATATTGAAAATAAATAAACAAACATCCAGATCCTACATCATATTTTCAAGAGACTTTGGAGAACCGAGAATCTTCACAGTTTAGACTGCCTGAAATTAGGACCTTAACTCTGTCACAAAAGAACAAAATCTCTTTTTAACAGCTGTATTCTAAACATTTTAATAGGAAATATATTGTCGTTTGAATTAACACATCAGTCCAACTGAAAATTTTAAAATAAGAAAGGCAGCTTATGGCCACCAATTTGTCATTTCCCGTACAAGCTTTATCTTGATCTTTTGATTCGAAATGCTCATTTCTTTAAAAGTGTCACGATGACAATAAAACCAGAAGCCGGCCTTAGCATCCCAAAGATCGATACTACAGCTAATACATTGTGTGATTACGACAGTGCTGCCACATCTCTCTCTGTGTCTTTAGAGCCAAACAGACCATGAAGTGTTTTCACATGGCCTATTCTGCTCTGCCAGGCCTTCAGAAATGAGCGAGAGATAAGTGAGTGACATTGGATAAACACACATATAAAGCCTAACATAAAGTTTCTAAAAGAGATACAGCCTAACTTACCTCCAAGACAAGCTCCCATAGCTAAAGCAAAAATGAGTGGTTTGACTGGCAGGTTCACATCGGCATCCTGACTGAGGTTTATAAGCACAGGAATCTGTCAAAAAAAGATGACAGATTTAACTGTTCATTCCTTTATACCTACATTTTTTAGATATCATAAAATATGTTGCGTGAACTAGTAAGTAGTTAGTTTAACCACTTTAGAATAAAAATAATTTAAGTAAGGCTGCATCCACACCACTAGGTGTCAGTATAATTTCAAGAGGACAGCTATATGAGCCAGACTGTAAACCAGCATACTGAAAACAAGATTTACTGAGTGCACCTTTAAACATTGTTGGTTGATTATTATTATTCTTATAGGCACTGCAAGCAAGTAATGAAGCATTGAGAAATGCCTTCTAGCATTCACCATGTGTCAGGAATTAAACATGGTGAATGCTCAGGTCATGAAGAGTTGTTGCGTTCAATAATTCTGACAGCCGTCCAGTCTATTAGCAGATTGAGTCATAATCTTCTACAGCGCAAGGCAGGAACAGGAAAATCAATAGTGGATGATATTTGATTTTCTTTTTCATTCTTTCTTTCTTTCTTACAGGCAAAAAACTTAGAACAAATTAATGAAACTGTATGTTCTAGACTGCTTAAAACCCAGAAACCTGGAAGTAAAAAGACACCCATTTTCATAACGTCTCATTCATAACGTTAAAAGTGTTCGTTTGAAAGTTTTAGGAACGTTCAAAACGTCCAGTATTTTAGAATATGTATTTATGTTATTGCTTGATTACAAGTACATTGTTCAGACATTTTTTGTAACATTTTTTAAATGTTCCACTAAAAACTAAAGAATAACATTATTGATACATAACGTTAAAAAACATCCAACTAAGATTACTACAAGAACATTTTTTGATGACTTTGAAAGAACTTTTAGAGCACGTTAGCCAATGTTCTGAGAACACTTCCTGATAGCATGTGTAATAGCCTGCAGTTTTTAACGTTAACATATAATGGCAAGACACAGATAATGCCTATATGTGGCTACAACAGCAACAAACAAGCATGCATTCATTTCTCAAGGCATGTGAGCATCAGATTTTCTCACCAGTGTAGTGTGATTTAAAGATTGCATATTTGCAGAAAATGCCTTCTGCTTCAGAGAATTCAATGTGTAGACGCCTGGCCTCTGCATGCTGGTCTCTCAGCTAACAGCAGATTTAGCTGCAATCGACTTGAATAAATTACACAGCACAAGTGTGATTACATTTTCTACTACATTTGCCATCCGGTTCATTCAGCTGTGCTGTTGCCATTGTGGATGGGAGGGCACCAAAAGCCAAAGCAATCGTACACTTGTGCTGACAGGAAAATAGCAGTTTTATGTTTCCAATGGAGTACAAATAGAACATAATCTGGAAAACCTTGACTGGATACATATTGCATAGAAACAT
>JAZGTJ010006335.1:0-25192 GCA_036877575.1 Botia almorhae | reverse complement strand
TTTAATAAGGGGTCTGATAACTGCCAGTTTGTAAGGCTTTGGGACATATCCCAACACCAATGATGTATTAATAATACTATGTAGAGGGTCTATAATTTCAGGCCGCATCTCTTTCAGCAACCTGGTAGGTAAAGGATCAAGCATACTTGTTGTTGATTTAGATGCTATGATTATTTTTGACAGTTCATCCCTATCTATAGTAGAGAATGACTGGAGTTGCTTCTTGGGCAGGTTATGATGCACCATCTGATTTGTTTGTGTCGAAGACAGTTGCATGTTTATGATTTTGTCTCTTGCAGTGTCTATTTTGTTATTAAAGAAATTCAAAAAATCATCGCTATTATGGTATGACAACTGTCAGTGGCAGATGACGCTTTATTTTTGGTTAATTTAGCCACTTTGTCAAATAAATATCTGGGGTTGTGTTTATTTTCTTCTAAAAGATTTGAAAAGTAGGCAGATCTGGAGCTTTTTTAAGGCCTTTCTATAATTTAAAATATTCTCCTTCCTTGCTATCTGAAATACCTTCAGTTTTGTTTGCTTCCAGTTGCGTTCCATTTTCCGGGCTGTTCTTTTTTAGAGCATGGGTATGCTCGTTATAACACGGCGTTGGACTGCTGTCCCTAATCGTTTTTAACTGTAGAGGAACGACTATGTCTAAGGTGTTAGGAAATAGGGAGTTAACATTTTCTGTTGCGCTGTCAAGGTCTTCAGAGTCATCCATTATGTTAGGGAATAAAGACAGTGCAGGTAGGTTTATGATAAAATAATCTTTAGTAGTACAATTTATTGTTGTACTGTATTCATAGCGAGTAGGTGACTTTGCTGCCATAGGTAAATGTATTTTACAGGACACCAGATAATGATCTGAAATGTCTTCGCTCTGCAGCAGAATATTGATGTCATCAACATTAATACCATAAGACAGGATCAAATATCTAAAGTATGATTACGGTAATGAGTTGGTCCTGACACGTGTTGTGAGACACCAATAGTGTTCAAAATGTCTTTGAAAGCCAAACCCAATGCATCCTTTTTATTATCCACATGGATGTTAAAATCACCAACAATTGATCGGTGGCTAGTGCTACTTCTGATAAAAAGTCAGCAAATTCCTTGATAAAATCTGTGTGGTACCCTGGTGGCCTGTAGACAGTAGCCAGTAGAAATGACAGTGTCTGCTTATTTACCCCAGATGAAGCTATATTAAGCACCATTACTTCTAAAGTCAGATCTTTTGGCAGCTGTAAATGTATTCATATAAAGTGCAGCAACACCTCTCCCTTTGCCTTTTGGACGAGGCTCATGCTTATAACAGTAATTTTGGGGGATTGACTCATTTAATGTAATGTAATTATACCCAGAACACCCAGAGCGCGAGTCTAGACTCCGACTCTCGAAACCAAAACCAAGACCAGACAAGACAAGTCGGAAAATAGCCGCACACCCTGACATAAAACAGACTGTCCTATGACACCTGTGCACCTTGCATTCACCAATTCATCAAAACCCTGTGTTCTCCACATTGATGCTAGCTTGAGTGATTTTTGGTACTGTTTTGAACCAGGAGCATCTACCTGGCCAGTTACCAATGCCAACAGAAAGTGCATCCAAACAGCATATCCACCAGCGTCCACTAGCTGGTGCAAAATCTGTAGCGAGAATAGATAACTCACTACTCAATGCCACAGGACATTGGTGTGTAGCTGACATATTACAGACATTGACAGACATATTACCAGACCTGGCGGTCCACCATTAAATAGCCTGGAACAGGTAAAACATAGGAAGGCAGGTGGCGCTATATTTCATTAATCAAATTGTGCAAAAAAAGGATTTGGGCAAAATACTTAATAATTTGGGGAGACAGCAAAATAAATTGCAATTGGTTTTCTTTTTTCTGAAAGTAGGTAAATGTGTTACTGCACCAGGGGAAATGCACACATTCAACACGTTTATGAACAACACAGAGTTTAACAGAGTTAAAAACAAAGGGTGAAAACAAAGCTTAAACAGGCAGTTCATTATATTCGAATTATCCTGTAACCCAATTTGATGCCAAATGCAGCGTTGTGTTTCGTTGGAGAAGCGTGCTGAGATACTCATTTTCCATTTCTATTAAACACAATTAATTCTACTGTTGTTCTTATTCTACTGTTCATAATTCTTCTAAAAATTAGTTTTTTTTTTTTGCTGTCTTACAGTGTGGAAGTGGGGTTTAGTGGGGTTTCCTTTAGCATGTGCAATCAAACCATGGCAGGTGTGTACTTTGGGTCTCATTCATAAAAGTAAATTTAAGATCACAAACTGTATTAAAGCTCAAAAGATAATAATTAGGGAAAAAATTAGGAATTGAAAATGAAAAATATAGGAAATATGAAACATAATTATGTAATTTACCTTCTAACAATAAAATAGTAATTGTCTGATTATGACAGTTGAAAATTTAATAAAATTGACTATATGCACAGTTACTTTCTGGTTTTTGATAAGCCAGCTGGACCAGCTAGAAGTGGCTTATATTATTACGGAAACTCTTAATGCATATAGGCAATTTAATTATAAGTGCTTGAGTTTTGGAATTTGACTAATCTGGATTACATATAATCAGTTACTACCCAGCACTGCCAGTGTGATGTTAACTTCTGGGTTAGCCTACAAAAATACATTATCTATGCAGAACTGGTATGCATGTATACCCACAAGCAAAAATTTCAACTGTCGGGTCAGCTTTAACAGGTAATGTCATTTTGGCTTAATTTGACTTTAACATACGTCAAGTGAAGTATGTAAAGTAACCTGCAATTTTCAATGGATTGTAGCTTTAAGTAAACCCTGTGAAAATGTTGTCTGCCTAATTTATGACCATGCATGTATTTGTTCTTATTAATAGAACATTTTTGTTTTAAAAGTAAAGAAATAAAAAAAATGTGACAGAAACTGTTTTTATTCTCTTTTTCATTTTTAAATGTAACATCGATATGTATTAAAAATAAAACAAACATGACAAGCAGTTGTTTTTTGTTCTATTTACTATCAACTAATACAATAAAAGCGATTGTTCTTATAGAAGAACAATTTTGTACAATGCTTTTAGAGCAGGAAAGTTTCAGGAAAGTTAATACATTTAAATACACAATAAATTTTTACTGTTGCTTTACCTGTAATTTCATCTTGTTGCATGACCCTTCATGAGGTGCTTTTACAGTGAGCTGCTTTCACATTGAATCACCTTTTTTACGTGTGGTTTTATAAAGTTTTGCTAATGTTTTAAGGTTAGTTAAAGTCTGGGGGCTGATCAGCTGGAAAGTATAGTGCATTGTGTAAATGAAATTTATTTTTAATCAGCACCAATTATCTTACCGCAGTGAATTAGCTGGAGGTTATTAATCATTTTGCATTTGGTGTATAAGCATGGTGTCAGGGTTTTGGACGGGAGGAACCCAAACGCAGACAGGAGTAAGACAAAACTAATTTATTAACAAATTTAACAAAAGCAACAAGGAAAACGACAAACTCGCCACAAGAGGGTGTAAACCGAAATAACAAACACAACAGTAATTGAATAAACAATAACTAACAAGTCTAGAACAAAAGAACAATCACGAATTAAATGATGGAAAACAAAGAAATTATAAAAGATTAATCAAACAGTCAATGAACTAAACAAGAATAATTTGAACTAAAAGCTAAGGCAAGAACTAGATAAATTTAACACTCAACGAGCTGAACAAGAAGAACACAAACTAAAAGCTAAACAGAACTGATAACAACGACCAGACAAGGTAAGCATTGCAACGATTAACAAAGACAAACACAGAAAAGAACATAAAACATTGACGAGACTAAATGAGGGGGTAAACTAAACTGAATGACAAATAGCGAGACGGTTAACAAATAACAGGAATGACATAGAACAAATATTAAATCTTTAAGATTAATTACAGGCTAGGGACAAAAAGAATGAAACAGAAAGCTAGCAAACCAGACGGACCAGCACAAGACAACAAACGCGAGGGGATTAAATATGCAAGGGGTGTTACAATATGTTACACATGGTCAGCAGGATGTAAGAATGTGACAGACCATGTATGGTTAAATTGTAATTTGAGTGTGTGACATCATTGAGATGCGCGAGCACGAAAAGTAAAGAAAAGAGCATTAAAAACCTGCGTTTCTGAGATTCCTTGTTTTTTGAGGGATAGTTGTTTATTAGAGTGAACTAAGCCTAAAACATGGTGGCAGCTGTAAATTACCAACAAGAAAAGTGAAAGACTGAGCTAAATTGCTACGGAGAAAGCAATTAAGAGAGACGAGTGCCGATCATGGAGGGTGCTTTCGGATTGAAGCCTCCAGCGAATTTTGACTGGAATGCAACGAACATACCAAAAGCTTGGAAAGCATGGGAAGAGGAGTTTTCCCTGTACATTGATTTATCGAACAGATGCAGATGACAAGACGAAGGTAAAAGGTCAATGTCAATGTTCAATGTAGGCTTTCCTGTAGGTCAGTGGTTAGAGCATGGCGTTAACAAACGCCAAGGTCATGGGTTACATCCCAGGGATTGCACATACTCAATGTATAGTGATCATTGATGTGATCACTATACATAGATAGTGATGTGTAGTATAATGCAATGTAAGTCGCTTTGGATAAAAGCGTCTGCCAAATGCGTAAATGTAAATGTAAAAGTTTCCAATATCTAATCGGTGAAACCGGGACAGAACTGAGTAAGACGCTAGGTGCTGCCCGGCCGGCTGACTGTGAACTTACGTTGGAATGGCTGTTAACCGCGTTCAGAAACCACTGCAATCCGGCACCGAACGAAACAGTAGAAAGGTACAAATTTTTCTCCAGAAATCAGAACTCAGGCGAAATGATTGACAAGTACATTACTGATTTGAAAGTGCTGACAGACACATGCAATTTTGGATCGGCTAAAGGTTCTCTGATTAGAGACCGAATTGTATGCGGCATACTGAACTCACAAGTGAGAGAACGTCTATGCCCAGGCCATCAGATGTGAAGGGACTCCAGAGATTATTAGGTATGGTGAACTATTTGTCCAAATTTTGCGCACACTTATCAGACAGCTGTGACACATTGAGACAACTGACACACAAAGACGTGATTTGGGAGTGGACTGATGTACAGGAAGACGCATTCAACAAATTGAAACAAATGATTGCCTCAGCACCTGTTTTGAAGTACTACAATCCAGAAGAGGGCCTGGTTCTTCAATGTGACTCCTCTGAGACAGTAAAGGCAGGCAGGCAGGACAACCAGTCGCTTATAGCAGCAGAGCCTTTACACCCACAGAAAATGTTTATATGCACAAATAAAAAAAGGAATGACTGGCAATTCTTTTTGGAATGGAGAAATTTCACCAGTACACCTATGGCAGGAAAGTAGAAGTGCATTCAGACCACAAACCCCTAGAAACCATCGTAAGAAAGCCATTGCTTAATGCACCCAAGAGATTACAGAGAATGCTTTTGAGACTACAACGATATGACATTAATGTTGTCTATGTGCCAGGTCGACTGATGCACCTAGCAGATACTCTCAGCAGAGCGTACCTACCAGAGTGTGCTGCAGAAGGATCAGTAGAGACAGAAATTGAGACAATTAACATGTTGCAGTACCTGCCCATATCAGAAGGGATTCTACAAAAGATACAGAGAGAAACTGCTAAGGATGGGACATTTCAGATGTTGCAGCAAGTAATAGCTCAGGGATGGCCAGAGGAGAAAACTCAGCTGAAAGAAGAGGTAAGACAATTCTTTTCTATAAGAGAAGAGCTCAGTGTGGAAGAACTGTGGATGTGCGACAGCAGAAAGAGACAATGTGCGCACATGACATTCCGATAAGGCCTTGGGCAAAAGTTGGGACAGATTTATTCTCATTCAACAACAGAGCATATCTCATCACAGTTGACTATTTCTCCAACTTCTGGGAAATTGATTATCTCCCTGATACCAGCTCAAGCACAGTGATACACATGATACACAAGCTAAAGGCCCATTTTGCACGACACGGGATCCCAGACACAGTAATCTCTGATAACGGGCCACAGTACAGCTCTCAGGAATTTAAACAGTTCAGCATAGCTTGGGAATTCAGGCATGTGACGTCATCTCCAGCATATCCGCAAAGCAACGGCAAAGCCGAGTCTGCAGTTAAGACGGCCAAACAGCTCATGGGAAAAGCTAAGAGAGCAAAAGCTGATCCATACCTGGCTATACTAGAGCACAGGAACACTCCATCTCAGGGATTCAATGCCAGTCCTGCCCAAAGACTCATGAGCAGAAGAACTAAAACATTACTGCCGACACGGGACAGCCTCCTGCAGCCAGGTGTTGTAAACACAGAGCATGCTGTAGAAGTCAACCAACGCAAACAAGCCTACTACTACAACAGAGGAGCGAAAGATCTTAGACCTCTGCAGGAAGGAGAACAAGTAAGAGTTCAGATGGACACGAAACGTAGAGCACACTGGACACCGGCAAAGGTGGAAAGAATGACCAATAACAGATCATACACGGTCAAGCTGGAAAATGGAACTGTTGTACGGAGAAATCGGAAACATCTCAGGACTGTGCCTGGAGGACCACAGAGAGCAGACACACGGAACGCAACTGTCAAGCTTGATTAGACTAATCATTCAGATAAGGGACATTCAAAGACTGTACCAGAGTCACGCATAACACACACAAAAATAAATACATTTAAAAACACAAGAAATTTTTGGCCTTACCTGTAATTTCATTGTCACATGACCCTTCTTGCCACATATATCATTGCATCACGCTGAAACGGTGACGTGGGTGGTCATTCAAAGAATATAAAGTATGCAGAGATACAGTAAGAATTTATGTATTCAAAAAAGATTTTCCATGCAGTTAAAAGATAATACATGTAAATACTTTTTGAAATGAAAAGTTGCCTTTACTGTATTGCCTTTCCTGGTCAAATGACTCTTCATGTCAGATATAATATTGTGTCATGATCAAACAGTGGCAAATACACAAGAACAATTTGAAATGAAAAGTTACTATACCTGTAACTTCATCTTGTTGCATGCCTTATTGCCACCTATACCAATGTATACCACTCAATGGCTTGTAGATGGAGGGAGTCGTGCAAAGAATAGATGACATTACCAGTACACAGATACAGTGACAATTTTCTTATGCATGCAACAAAAATATAACTATTCCATGCCATTCAACAAAAGAAAACACATATTTTTTTTAAAAAGATGCCTTACCTGTCATTCATCTTGTCACATGAAAGTTGCTTTGCTTTTAATTTCACGACTCTTCTTACCACATACACCACTGTCATGTTTAAACAGTGACATGTAGATGGAAAATTTCATGCAAAGAATATAAAAGACATGACTAGTAACTACAGATACAGTTGGAATTTTTTGTTTATTCAAAATGATTTTCTATGAAGGTTAGCAAAAGATAATACAATAGAAATACACAACAAAACTGTTGCATGACCGTTCCTGTATGGCATTACTTTACTGACAAATGTCGAGAGCACATTATTGTAGTGCGAAAGCATATTAAAACAATGCACAAGCACAAACTTCCATCTACATGTCACTGTTTAAGCATGACAAGCTTAAGCATGTGGCAAGAAAAGTCGTGAAATTAAAAGTGATATGAATGACAGGTAAGGCATCTTTTTAAAGGCATCTGAAATTGCGTGACTCATTCAATCCAGTGTAGAATAATACAATGTATAATTCTGAAATGCCTGTTAAAAATAAGTTTATTTTAATAAAATAAAATGTTTAAACACTCAAGCTTTGTTATATTTATCAAAATTATTCCAAGTGCATAATGGAGATATCTGAGGAAAAAGTGTAATTTATGGCATTTGTGGTTCTGTGTTTTTCAAAGATGGAAATACCTGAAAGATGTTAGCATTTATACAAATAAGCGATTCGCTAAAACTAGCATAATGTAAACATTTTCATATAAAGGAAAATATGTTAATTTATGATTGATAAACCATAAAGGTATATGAAGCTATAAATATAATTATTTCCCCTACTTTCTCTTTTGAACAGTTACTTCTTTGACTGGAAATCTGTTTTATTGAGTTCAAATGAATATCAAGAAACAACTTATATCAACTCAGCCACGTCATCAGCGCTGGGCCATTCAGCTCCATTCACACACTCCCAATCCCTAATTACTAATCACACACACTTGCACTGCTCATCAGCACTTCCAATATAAGCAGTCACTCTCATACTCACCCTTATCTGGTCTTGTTGTTCCCATGGAGCTACTGGCTCCATGAGACCTAGCTGCCTGCCTGTATCTAGCTGTCTTTGGACAGCTACCGCCTACCTGTCTGTTTCGACCACCACGCCCAGTGGTGAGTACTGTTTAATTACCTCCCATGATTGTGTCTCTTATTAAAACCACTGTTAGTAGTAATGCCATCTCAACAATCTCTTTTAGCGCATGCCCCCATCAACCTCAGATTGGCTGGCATAAGTTTTCTGACGTAGTTCCTGTTAGAAGCACTTACCACTTTAGAGTCTCTCACTATTAGCTCCACAACCACAGAAAGCCCAGAGACTCTCATTCAGCAAGAGATTCCCTCTGAGTACTAGGTGTTCCAAGATGTTTTCAGCAAGCAGTCAGCTACTCTGTTACCAAGGTCATGGGTTCGATCCCAGGGATTGCACATCAGAAACGATGTATAGTATAATGCAATGTAAATGTTAAAGATCTGTTCTCCTCGCATTATTGCTGCTGCCACTGTTGCTCATCCCAACCTTGAGTCCCCGTACTTCGAGGTAAATGCTTCCACCACAGGAGAAGGAAATGTTTTATCCCAGTGACAGGGTGAGCCTCCCACTCTCAATCCAGTTTTGTAGACTAGGCTTTTTGGCAAAATGTTAAATTCTCTTATTTGTAAGTTGGATAAAAGTGTCTGCCAAATTAAATGTAAATCTACTGATACGTCCCAAGATAATTATGACCATGTTGTAACACTTGCATGTTGTAGTTAATGCTTTGGCCACTCAAGTAGTTTGTTCATTTAGAAATGTCCTTCTTTTTTCACGTATATTCCTAAGCTTTTTAAGAAGCAGACATTAATTTTTATAGTGATTTAAAGAGAAACAATCACTGCCCCAAATCAAATGGTCCTTTCTGGTTCAGAATTTGTTCAAATCATGTGAAAATGGATATCATCTAGTGATGCTCTCAAAAATTCAAATGAATTGTTTTAATAAAATATTGACATTAACATGGTTTTAATCTTTAAAACACTCCAAACCAGTAAGCAGCACGATGCCTAGTAAACTGCCCGCTTCCGGCCTGAGACTGCTGCCCAGGCAGGTTTCGGGCACTACTGCCTTGAGAGCACAAGTGCGAGCATGTGGGTTGCAATCTGAGAGCACATGCAAACTTTGAATGGAAGGACGGATTTGTGCGCACTATCTGGACGAGAGCAGAGAGAAATCATAAAGAGAACAGTGTGTACCTGAGACCACGTGTAACGTTTCTGTGAAGAAAAATCGCAACTTGCGCTCACGAATTATATTAATGTGCTTTCATGCTACAATAATATGCTCTTGACATTTGTCAGTAAACTAATGCCATATTCCTAAAATATAGGGTACTTAAACAATAGCAAAAACACAAACATTTTGAGATAAAACTTTTCTGTATGTAATTTTATCTTGTCACATGATCCTTCTCAAACTCAGATTGAGATACATTGATTGAGATACAGTTAGAACTTTTATGGATTCAACAAAAAGATCTATGTAAATTAACAAAAGATAATACATTTTAATACACAATTTTGTAAAATGTAAAGTTGCCTTGCCTGTAATTTAATCTTATCACGTGACCATCTTGCCACATATACCACTGTGTCAAGCTCAGGCCGGTCTGTCTGGAAAAAAAAATTAAACATTGACTTTTTGATAAATACATTATACCACCACAAAGACCCCAGAGCCATCATTGAATTAAAAAAAAGAATGGACCCTACACACAGGTTTTATGGGTTGATAGTATGAAAAATAGTATGAGATGTATCAGCCCAAAAAGTATATCAGCCCAGTGGGAAAACGCCCTGTCTGCCAGATGGCCAGTCCATCTGGACAGGAATCACTCACCTTCAGCATTGCTGTAAATTTTTGGATGCGAGGTGAAAATAAGCAGATAAAATGCATTTGAAGGAGTTTTAGCGTTTGGAATTTGTTAAATAGTTTAGAATATATATATATAATATGCCTAGCTTTTAGATATAATCACATTGATGATGCGAGTTTTAATGAAGTGTGTATGTACATTCTGCAGACAGATGCAGGATCAGTCACGTCTGTATCATGGCATCTAACCCCAATGGAGCTGAATCAGTGAGGCTGAACTAGAGTGGACAGTGTCGACTCTGAGCTGAACAGATCCACATCTGCTAGGACATAGCAGAGGGTCCCCTTTGAGCAGCCAGTGGTGCGCGATTCGGGTCAGGTCGGCGGCCTGGGCACGGGCTGGCACCTGGGTGTCGTATTCCCACTCATGGAATTGCTGCGCAGCGCAGATGACCAGTCCGCCGGTGATGATCAACCCCGGTGAGACTCGTCACAGTATATTAATTGTATTTGGTTTTATGTTGTTTTATAATGTAAAAGTTATTTGTTGAGTTAATTAATCTCACGTGGAGCTGAATTTCACGTGGCTTAACATGTGATTCACGTGAACCTGAAAAAAAGAAGTTAATTTGAGATTATTGCAAACATTTTCGTTATGTTAATGCTGTTTGTTCTGTTGATGCTGTTTGTTCTGTTGATGAACGCTGTTCTGCGTTCTGTTGATGGCGAGCTACCCAGTTGAATACTAGGAGAAGAGAAAAGCTAGAGGATTTCTTTTCTACAGGATGGATGTTTTTTTTGTAAGGTAAATATTTGTATTATTTATTAAGTTATATACCTACACAATAATTAATTTGAAACTATATACAATTTTTACTTATCTCTGTAATCAAGTCAAGGTTACGTGTGTGTGTATGGAAGTGAGTGTGTGTGTTGATGTGTTTGCGAGAGTGAGTATGTGGGGATGTGTGTGTGTATGTGAGGGTGTGTGTCAAGTTGTCATGACAAAGACACTGACAGGTTATAGTGTATTGGTTAATGTCAAGTTGTCATGACAAAGGCATCTCAAACAATGTCATCTTTGAATTAAAAATGAAATAACTGAGCGAATGACACTTAATAAAAGTTGTCATAAACATGCATAAACCCTCCTTCATATTCATGACATGTGTCGTGTCATGATTATGAAGGTGTCATGTCAGTCTTATGCACACCCCTTCAAGTAAAGTGTTACCACTCACTCCTATACACACATCATCACGTACACTCACTGTCATGCACACATCCTCACCTACACATTCTCATAAACACTCATTTTCACAAACACATCCTCACATATACTCGCTCTCACAGACACAACCTTACATACACTTGCTCTCATAAACACATAATCACATACACTCTCTCACAAACATCCTCACATAAACTCACTCTGACACGCACATGCTCACACTTACTCCCACAAACACATCCTCTCTAATACACACATTCTCACATACACTTAATCCCAACATTACATACCCTCACTCTCACACACACACATACACAATCACATACACTCACTGTCATACACACATCCTCATATACACTCACTCCCACAAACACCTCCTCGCATACACTTGATCTCATGCACACATGCACTCTCTCTCATGCACTCTTTTTTATACACACATCCTATCACTCACTCACACAAACACACTCCCATAAACTCACTCTTACACACACACATCCTCACACACAGTCTGACAAACACATCCTCACATACAATCACTCTGACAAACACATCTTTACATGCACTCACTCTTATACACATCCTCATATTCACTCGCTGTCATACACACATCCTCACATAAGCTTACTTTCACACACATACACACACATTCTAACATACACTCACTCTTATTCACACATCATCACATACAACTTGCTTACATATCTTCACCTACCTTTGCTCTCGTATACACATCTGCACATAAACTCGCTTTTACAAACACATCCTCACATATACACACTCTAACACAACCTTACATAAACTTGCAGAACACATGAAGAAAGCAAATGACTGTCAATCCAAAGGTTTTCACTGATTAACAAAATTGCAGACTATGAATGGATGGAGTAAAATATTTTCAATATCACTCCATTACCTAGATTTTTGGCAGTGTCACAGACTTTGAACCCACTTAATTGAAAACATGCTTCTGTGGTTTATGTATGTTTTTCATGACTCATTTGTTGACAAGACTAATTCATCTGTTGATAAGTGGTACAGATTTTAAAGTGGTTTATTATTACACAGCCTTATTCATTTAGCCTTATTCATTTTTCATTTGTAATATTGTTGCAGTTCTTAACAATTTCTTATATTGGTATGTTGTTGCACTTACGATCATTTTTATATTAGTGTATTGATAAAATTTTTTAACTAATTGTCATATTGGTAAATAGTCACAGTTATAAGCAAGTATATGTAAACAGCTATCAACAGTGTTTCAATGTTACAAGTGATACATTTTGACATCTTAATGTTGTATTCAGTAGGCCAACCTACATTATAGTATTCAGAAAGTGTTACAGAGGTGGCTTCCGCACCGCCTCCTCCACAACACCCTCACCCGAATACTAACTCATTCTGATCTGGACTACGTTTCCGATAAATCCTTATACCTGGGACCGACCACACCCATACACACCTGCACCTCATTACACTCGCTCACATATAAACCCCACACACGCCATTACCCAATGCAAAGTTTTGATTTGCCCTTGCCATCATTACTGAGCATTTATTCTTGCATTGTTGGATTACCGTTGTGACCTTGGACTGTTTATCGTTTTTGAATTATTCTCTGCCTGCCCCTGTCTTGGATTGTTTACCGGACTCTGATTGTTTGCTGCCTGCCCCTTGCCTGTGTTAATGATTACTGCTATTGCTATTGTTTGACCCTGGACTGTTTGCCATTCTGTAATAAAAGAACTCTGACACACACACACACACACACTGACCGGCACCAGTCACTTTGTGCAGCATTGGTCTGCCAACTACCTCACACTACTCATAAGACTGTTACAAGACTGCTCTGACACTTTTACACTTTTACACACAAGCTCTGTTGCACTACATTGTTTACATGGTTTGCACTCTCTTCATCTCCTTCACTTTTATATATTGTGTAATTGTATTTATTCGTATTGTTTTAATTCTACCTTTTGTAGTTAATGTTACTTTTTGTATTTAATGTTTCTTGTTTGCACCACGGGTCTGAGAGTAACGCAATTTCAATTCTCTGTATGTCTTGTACATGTGGCAGAATTGACAATAAAGTTGACTTTTGAAAAAAAAAAGTGGCACATGGATCCTCACGCCTCTGATCCTTTGTTACAGAAAGACATTTAACGAACAGCATTTAAATAACCGAAATTATTGCAAAAATCAAACAACATGAAACATCATTTATAAAGGGCAGAAACCTTTGGACGATATTGTTAGTTGGGTCAGCCGTAGCGGAGAAACAAAAATGGGCCACAAATCAACTTCTATTCTTATATAGACCACAGCGATGATGCGTAATAATGCGTCATAATGGGCATTATGATGTCAACACACAAAAGCACAGGTCAGGGTGAGCTTGTCCACAGTTCAAGAAGACAGATTAAGAAGTGTGCACATTATCTAGCCTCTTAGAAATGGATATGATTACAAATTGTTTTCAGAACTGGTGAGGTCAACAGAAAGGTTTTTCGGCTGTTTCTGATTTGAAAAAGACAAGAGCTATCAACAATTAACTTTGGGTAGCTGAGTTGTTGATATGTAAATTAACTTATTCAAAGTCACAGTTAAATAAAAATAAGGGATAGTGTGTATCTTAGGCTATTTTAAATAACCTTTACTACTTCATTTTAAATGTTTTTTGAACAGTCAAATAATGTTGGTGTTAGATATTGTTATACAGCTTGTGTGATAAAAATAAAATAATTGTACATTTGTTTAATAGTCTTGGATTTAGGCATGTTAAAGCACTATTAAACATTCAAATTCAAAAAGAATGTCAAAATTCTCCCTTTAATAAACTAAATATTTAAACACAACAATACTACTAATGTGTGTTCTAGGATAGCATTCTATATATGATTATAGAGCTTGTCAATCAACATTAGAGCGCCACTCTCAGGTTGAATTACAGAAGGACACTAGACCTCTGTCAACAGTGTTCTGAATGCATTAAGTCTTTAAATGTGAAACTTATTCCACTAGCAGTTAATAATAGGTTAATCATGTAGTCCACGACACGAGCAGAATCCGCCTGAATTTATAGTCAGAAGCCGCTACAGATTAGAAAAGGCACTACATGTAAACCAAACACAAAAGAGCAGCACAGCATCATCTACACATCATCATCACTAAGGAGCAAAAGTCATTGGTCCAATAAAATCCGACATGTATACTGATACATTAATTTACACGCATAAATACTGTTTTATAAGGAACTGAATGGTGCACCAGGCATTGCTGTTTTAACATATTGAGCCAAATTTTTTAGAGCCAAATACATTTTTTGTAAGTGGGTACAAGAGGATATGCTGCACTGTGAATAAGTCACGGCTGAGGGGCGTTGTTAGGCACGGCGCTTGTGTATCAATGTAACTTTTTATGAAGTATCCTCCTATTTTCTATGTATCACAAGTATTCTCATTTACAGCAACCAGTAAAACTTTCAATAATCTTATTAACAGCCAACACTATTATATAACTTTTAATATCAGACGTTTAACAGAACTAATGTATATTTAAATAGAACTAGAAATATAATTAAATTCTGATTCCTATTTCTGACTATTCCTTCAAGAATGTTCAATGTACAATTATTATGTGTACATTACCAAGTTATTGTACAAAAACATGTTGATAGCAATATTATTAAAATAGCATAATACTTTAATAATTGTAATAAGTTTTCCTTTATAAGTTATTTATGATTCTATTTGGCGATTAAATTAAATTGAATCTTTAAAAATAATTACCTTAAACAAATGGTTTGTTCATACTATTCCATGTTTCAACAGAATATTTATCTAAAAAACATCATTCGAAAGATTTTTGTTCACAGATGTTTGTTTAAATTCATTTATACAATCAATTACATCTACAAAAATATCTGAACTTGACAACTATAAAATATTTTTAGTGGTACTAATTGTTTATAGCAGGCAAACAAGGCTTGAAAATGGCAAGCAGTCACAAACAAAGAGAATTTCTTTCATTGTATGCAGATGTCATACAATACACACTTGCTGACATGGTGATTAACATTATATGTTATAACATTATATATATTATATATGTGCTGAATAAATCATGGGATTTCATAATTCACAAACAATCCATTGAGGTCCTGCTACCATCATAGGAACCAGTAAAAGGCACAAAATTATTTCTGGCTAACAATGCTGCGTGAGATAAGTTCCTTCATGATCTCATTGGTTCCTCCATAGATGGGCTGAACTCGGGAATCCGCAAAAGCCCTGAAACAGACACAGAGAATCAAAAAAACTCTTCTGTATTTTGGCATTCTCATTTATTTCAAAGGTTATTTTCATTTGATTCTTAATACTGAAATACAATATAATTGGCTTTCCTGTAGCTCAGTGGTTAGAGCATGGCGTTAACAACGCCAAGGTCATGGGTTCGAGCCCAGGGATTGCACATACTCAATGTATAGTGATCAATGTATAGTATAATGCAATGTAAGTCGCTTTGGATAAAAGCGTCTGCCAAATGCCTAAATGTAAATAATTAATACCATATAAGCATAAAGGCAGTACAACAAGCATTACCATAAATACTTAAACACAAAAAAACCTTACAGGGGCACTCAAAGTCTAAAGGGATTTATTTTGCAATATCTGAATGACTATACATTAGCCTGTTTAATGGCTATTTACCAGAATTAATACATGGACAAAAGCAATTGATTTGAGAATTGTTTTATTATGTTTTGTGAGATTCACACAACTATAAAAGATGTTATACAAAAGTGAATCTCAGCTGAACAGGTTAAAACAATGTCTACACATTCTGGTACTGTACCTTCATAATGGCAGCAAAAAACACAAAATTATACAAGTTACCAGCCATATATTGATTATGCCTGATAACTGTATTGTCAAACCTTGCAGACAAAATATATAAATGTGTTTAACAATGCAGTACTGTATCTTAAAAAACATTTCTTTTAAAGACACTTCCAGTAAATGATGTCACGTGGCAGTGCTGAGAAAAACACTGGGTCTAATAAGCTCTGAAAAGTACATTTTAATCTTGTTCCTTACACAAAGTTATTGTACAGTTTTAGAGATGCACTAGCATACTGCTAGCAATCATCAAAACTGACTGTAAACTACTCGTACAGTCGATACAATGAATGTCACTCACTTGGCTATTGGATATTCCCACATGTAGCCCCATCCACCGTGAAGCTGCAAGCACTGAGTAGCAACTTTATTCTGTAGGTCTGAAGCCCTGAAGAGATGTAAAGACAATATCAAATAAGCTGCTTTCTAACATGTAGTTCCTCGAAAGAGGAAGGGAATTTCCCCTTTACATTCACACTTATTCCTGTAATGTTATTCTTCTCTATATGCTTTTGTCATTCTTTACATGAAATGTTGTTTTCTGGTCCTCGAATAGGACTGAATGACAGTTGTTTTAAGGGTGCTGATATAACACCAGATCAGTACTAGGTCACTGTTTAGTATCACTGCAACAGACTCACAACTGACCTGGCCTCTTTGTTACATCAGTAACTAGTTATATACTTTGAGCCATTGTTTCTAGTTCTGACATGACAGTTAAATTAGTAACGCATCTTGCATCTTTATTAAACTATATAGCTGCAGATACTGAATCTGTGGTGTAAAGAATGTGATAAACTAAGATCTGGTTGCTTCAACCAATCAACATCAGTTTAAATGTCTTAGAGCACCAGTTAGCATTTACTTATGACATCACTGTAAGGGTGAAATTTAATCATGTTATTCATAATATATTGTATATACTCTATTCTTTTAAAATCTGCTTAGCCTGGAAACAACTCCTAACAAGGTCAGATTAGATAGAGACAGACATCCTGCACCTGTGCATGGGAGTGTGCGTGTCAGACAATATATTCACTTCATCAACTTTATCACTCTAAATACTACTCCTATGCTAGTTTCCAGGTTTCAAGGTTTTTCCTGGCACACACACAAACCAACTGTTTTTAGCTGTCTCTAAGTGAATCAAGGCTATTGGGGCCCCAGAGCACATGTCCGGGGAAAATAAAAGACAGGGATAGATAGCAAGCGTCGCACATTTTCTTTGCATTCAACTGATGTGACAGTGTTACTGTTTTGCTGTGCAGTAATTCTTTAATAAAATATTTTTTGTTAAAGAATTACTCCGCTCAATTTTGTCCCTTTTTCCACCACAACTGGTGTCTTCAGCAGGTTTGGCACTGAGTCTCACCAATATTTGGCCATGGATGCTGTGCTTGAGTCTAACTTCCTCTCACTATGGAGCTGAAGGCAGCTGTCAACAAATGCTCGACCAACACAGATCTCTGTCTTCAACTCCGCAAGTTTGTGCTGCACCGTCTGAGAAAGAGACAGACAGAGAGACAAACAAAGACAGATGGATTTATTAGTCCAAACCCAATTTAGTTTTTATTGATTCTTCTATTCTACATCTATATGTACAAATGAACAGTATAATGAAGTTCCATACATGCTTGATGGCTATTTTATGGCAAATTCAAATATTGATTTTTATTAAATTTTGTGCAATATGAAAAGTTTATAAATAAACTCTAAAGAATAAACTTGTTCTTTAAATACACTCTGGGCTTATTTTAAATAATTTGGTATTTCGACATTCTTACCATTCTGCTTGCTATTTGTCTAATATATGATTAATGATATATAATGATTAATTAAGTGTTTAAGGTGGGAAGATGGATTTGTGCAGTGACTGTTAGTGACAAGTTGTTTTTTGTTCATTACCAAAATGCCACAATGTCCTGGAATCCAGCAGTAAACTGTGCTGTCTTCATGAATGGTAAAATAATCCAGAGAAACTTTTTTAATGTTTAGGCTACCTGCAGGTCAGAGATGGTCCTGCCAAATGCCTTCCTCTGCATTACATAGTTCCTCGTCTCTTCAAACATAAACTCACAGCTAGCAAGGGCCATGACAGCTATAATAAGACGTTCCTAAAGAATAAGTGGGAGACAGAGAAAGCAAGAGAGAAAATACACATTTTAGATACCTTGAGTGGGCTACATCGGTTAATAATTTTATTAACTTTAACGTCAACTTTAAACCTGTGTAATGTTTAATTTTGATCCTGGTTTTAATTTTATAGTAAACAATCAAAATTTTAATTTAAACTTAGGGGGGTTAAATAATGAACACAGTAATAAATACAGTTTATTGTGTGGCTTATTGAGCAATCACAGACACAGTGGGTGTGGCCTCAAAGAGTGTTTTTTATCAATTTAAAATGGCAATAACAATTAATGTGTCTAAACATCCAAAGACTCGGAACAGTGTGAGGGGCCATTGCAGACCTTGCAGTAACCGGCTTGTTGGATGTGAAACATGCTTTCATATCCTAAAAATCCTTTAAACTCTGCTTTAATTAAATCTTGTTGGTGCAACTCATGCCTTTTTTTTTTTAGGAGAACCCATCCTGTTTAAAGGATGGTAAGGCACTGATTAAGAACAGGATTTTTTCAGGGTACTGTGGGGTGTGATGTTTGGTACCACTGGTCTCACTAGTGGTATTGTAACCACAATAAGTTTTTTTGCGTAAAATTACTGAAACCATTGACAAAATCTATACAAAATGTCAGTTTTCTATTTTATACATTTAATAATAACAGATTATTAATTCTGCATGTTGTGTCTGTGAAGTTCATGGTAACAATACAATATAAACTAACTAAGAATCAATCGATTCAATATATCTAACCGAGTGACATGAAAAGCACAAGACACTTAGAAGATAAAAAGATATAGTGTTGTTACACTGTTTGAAGATCTTTGTAAACGGACTCCATTCATACTACTAAAACCTTGAGGCCAGTGTGTTAAAATAAAGTGCAAAAATCCTTCACAAATGTCCAGCATTAGATGTGTGCCATCACTCATATACCTGTGGCAGCTCGTTCATCAGGTAATAGAATCCTTTATTCATCTGACCCAACAGAGCTTCAGCCGGCAAACGCACATCCTCAAAAAACAGCTCTGCTGTATCCTGCATAGAAATGCACAGAAACGCACCCATGCATTCATCACCATACCACTTTACTAATTACTAGCTATGTTTTCATCCAAAGCTGCAAATTTAACGTATGAACACAACTGAAACATCACAAAACATTTTTTGAATAAGGAATTGCTTTCATCAAGTGAGTCAAAGAGAAAATTGTGTTTGATAGTGTCTATGGGGAATGTCTCCAGCACCACTCATCAATGTCAGACCAATCAGAAGACCCCGGAGGTGGGCCAAGCATTGCAAACATTGCATGCTTTTTGTATAGTTTTGTATGGTTGCAAGTTGGCATGGCAACTGTTTTATTTGACAGTTTTATCAAAGTCAAAAGCCATAGCCAGGCATTTAATTTTGCAATAATTTTCTTTGGTCCATGTAAAAAAAAAATAGTGGCTATCTATTCTGCTGTTTGGCGTTTTCCGATATTTCCATCCTTGCATCATGTCATGATCATGTCATGTCAAAACTGGTAAGAGGTCCATTCAGGACTGAATACATATGGGCAAACTCTCATGTGAATCTTGAAATGAAATGCTACACACAGGCTATTTAAGACTGTCTTGTTAGATGGAAATCTTCTTCTTGTTAGAAGCTAAACTGTTTGCCCCCTCTCTCCCCTCACTGTTCTCACATGTCAGACCTCAAATATTGCACTTTATGGGCATAGTTTTTAAGTAAAGAGTAAAGAAAATACTGTACTTATTAAAACAAATTCTTAATTTACCCTCAAAGATCACCGTTTACGTTAGCCCTCCCTCCCCCAAAACACTTTCTCATATGGAGAAAACACAAATCCAACAGGTGATCTGTTTTGATCTCAAAGTGGTGAATTTTCACAGAAAGCATTTATGCAAAAGCACATCTTGAGACTTGAGACTACTTGCATTCTGCCCTGCATTTTTTAAACTATTTTTCAGCACTGCATTTCACATTTGTCTGCATGCCACATTAGTTGTTCTGCATGCCACATTAGTTGTTTCAAAACACTAACACAACAAACAAATCAAAGACTCCAAGGTCTCAAATGCCTGAGTGTGAGGACTACCCCACACAAATGCATTTCTGCCAGATACAAGGACGCAAGCAATACTCAGACTGATTGTAAGGGGAGCAGAGAACAGCCACAGCATGAGTTGCATAGCATGTAGTTGCCCACCAAAGAGGATTCCTTAGTATCCAGGGGGCAGGGGTTCTGCTCAACCTCGAACCAAGGGCTCCGAACCCCAGCACTTAACTATTCTAAAGCTGGCATAATGAGAGTAAATGCTTAGTTTCTTTGGAAACACCTCTTTCCAGGTCTTAGTTCTTTCTTTGCATTGCACATCCTTTACACTCCTAAACCCCAGGTGGAAGCATGAGCAGCAATGCTCACCCTTTGGCCCAACCTCCAGTCCTCAGATTGTGACAGGGCAGGCTCATCAAAAGGCCAGGGCTCAGGTCTAGGTGTACGCATTATATTCTTTATGAAGGCCACTGAGCCCTCACCACCCTAATCTTACTGACCACCATCTGCATAGATGTGCCAGAAAGCTCAAAGGACAAGACCAGTGAATCAAGTAGAAAGCTCTTCTGTTTTCTGATGTTGGCCAGGTTTAGGCACAAAAGAAGTCTCATAGAACAACCAATGTTGGTGGCCCTGAGCACTGCCAACACATCAGGAAAACGCCCCTACCTCCGGTGCAAATTCTTTAACATGTCTGCGTGGCATACCACTTTTGTATGCAGGGCACTGCCGGCCTGACCCACTGCCACATATGCCTTGTCATTTAAGCAAGCCTTTTCACATGGCTTTGATGGCAGGGTTGAAGATGTCAATGACATTGCCTCCCCCATAACGAGATAGCCCATTACTGGGCATCGCCACATATGCGTGCTCATGCAATCCCTCAACATTCACATAGTTAGGGTTAGATGAGTAAATGCAGGACAACTGTGGTTTCTTCCATGATCAACCTTACAGGAGCCGGATAATTATGACCAGCCAGAAAACACTTGTCAAGGCTACCACAAGCAAATCCCAGCTCTTGTGCCACCAGACAAGATCTAACTTCTCTGTAGTGCAAGACATAAACTCTGGTAACTCCTAATATGTGGGGCAGGCAGGCTTAAAAGGCTTGCTAGTTTTGCCACAATCCACAGACATATCCTGACTGATGGAGCGCTGTCTGGTAAATCAGAGGATGCCAATGACTACAGACCCTGACCCCAGACCACCCTCCAAAGTGACAGGAATGAGAAAGCAACATACCTTTTTCAATTTCCTCTGTCAGCTCGACCTATGAACCTCACAATGTAGCTTTCCACTATGCCTTGCCAGGAGTAGGTCCTGAATCATGTAGCGACTGCCCAGGTTTACATAAGCAGACAGCCAGGCTTGCCTAGAGTAAAGCTCTCACAATGCTCTTACTTTGACGGTTGCACCTGTAGTTTATCACACTGTCGTGGGCCAAGAGGATTGGTGTAATAATACACATGCTTCAGACACCAGTCATGCTGGAGGCGTTCCTCATAGCGTCTTGTCAAATTCTGTGCAAGTTCCCTTCCCGAAAGGGAATCACTTTGACAACAGACTTTGGCTAAAGCATATTAGAATGACCAAAACAACAATACAAATGCTGTGCAAGGACTGTCTTTTTTGATGTGCTTTTTATGTGCAGCAAATAATTTATCGGACTTACGTGAGCGCATACAAAATTAAGATGAGACTTTTAATCCAGCGTTTTTTTCTTGAAATATAAATGTGCATAAAAATAGCTGGACGGAAACATGGCTAATCATAGCTCATAAAACAATTTAAAAATGACATCAAACAGTAATGTTTCAATTAGGAGCTTTTACACAAACCTACAATGAGTATTTAGTGTAAAGTACACAGAAAGCTTAGGAAAACCTGAGCTTTGAGTCCAATCTTCTCTAGTTTTCGGCCCTTGACGAAACCCTTAGTGCCGCTGTCAACCAGGAACAGACTGATTCCATGAGCTGCCGTCTTCGCCTCACGATTCGTCATGGCGACAACAATTACCACGTCACTCATCCAACCGTTAGTGATAAACACCTAATAGAGAAACAAAGCACAGTCTCTTAATAAAACCTGATGAACAATTAAAAAAAGATTAAGATTCAATCATCACTATTGCTTACTCTAACTCATACAGTTCTTTGCATCATTGCTGACATTTTTCAAACCTTGCTTCCATTGAGAATCCAGTCTGTGCCATCTCGTTTTGCATATGTCTTCACGCCTTGAAGGTCACTTCAGAAAGAAAGAAAACATGTGGACTGTGACAACTCAGGGACAAAAATATGTGACTAAATGACTTTGCATTAAAAGAAAACATGATGCATGCTGGGTGTTTGGGTTTATGTGTTTTTAGAAGTTTCTTTTTATGTGTATTGTAGTGGCTGCACTGAAGTCCACCTGCCAGCTCCAGGTTCTGTCATAGCGATGGCCCCGATGTATTTCCCAGCAGTCATCTGTGGAATATAGCGCTCAATCTGAGACTTAGACCCATAGTGACTAATGTAAGGCATTATGATCTCAGAGTGAAGAGAAAACCCTGGACCACTGCAGTTAGAGTACATTCTAGAACATAAACAGAAAAGATCTGGAACATCACAACACAATAAACCATTGACAAACAATAATAGATTATATGGTGATAAATTAGCATAAAATCAGCCAAATAGTTTTGTCACAAAACTTCCTCTGGGGAATGGGCAATTTAATTGAATTTGAATTAAAAGCCAATTTCTAACTTCTATATTTTGCCCAACTCTGTCCCAACACAAGCAACTGAAGAATAGTACTACAGTGATAAACCGGTGAGCGTGGTGCTGCTTACTGCTCCTCCCACACTATGGCAGCAGACAGCAGATCTCCTCCGATACCTCCATGTTCCTCGGGAGTATATATTCCCAACAATCCCTGCTCTCCAGCCTTTACCCAAAGCTCTCTGCTTACTTCACCTGCTTTCTCCCACCTGTAAACACACAAACACTTAGAACGAACCAGGCATGTAAAATGCATGAACACTAACATTCACTTTAGGTGTAAGGTGACTCACTCAGCATGATATGGAACCACTTCTTCCTGAAAGAACCGCCGGACATTCTGACGGAACAGGTCATGTTCCTCTGAGAAGATCCGCCTGGTACCGATGTCCATCAATGTCTTTGCCATGGATGTTTCAGGTCGAAAAGGTGCTACAGTTTCCCCAGGCTGGGCTTCTGAATGCTGCATTCTGGGAATCAAATCAACATAAATATATTATCAAATTATGTTATTATTATTATTATATTATATTATTATATTAAATTATTATGTTATTATATACTCCAAATTTGCTGATTTCCGTGATCAGCAACAGACTGGATTAGGTTTATACTTTGCATTCTCGTTTATCTTTGAACACTTTGAACAAAATATATCTGAAACACCCTAGGAAAGACGAAAATGTACATATGCATATATGTGTGTGTGTACTTAACATTTTAGACTGTACACCAAACACCAGTTTGCTGGACAGAATAAAGCTTCTAGAGGAGAAACTGCAGGTAAAAATGCACGACACTCACCTCGCAATGGACACAGTAAACGCCTGTTTACTTCGGACATGAACACTTCTCGTGATAGGACAGAAACTCCTGAATACTTTCAGTGCATACATTCCTTTTAGATCAACCGAAAATAACAAGTGCATTAAATACAGCCCTCGTGAACTTTACTCTAGATTACCGCGACACTTATGCCCAAATAAAAATAAAAATTACACTTCAAAATAAGAGTTCGTCGTTTCACAAACCGGAGCAGTTGAAACCGACGATAAACAACCACTCTCCCTTACAATAAATATGTTACAGCGTATAACTTAACAAAGGAAATTACTTTTTTTACTTTTTTAAATATACGTTTAAGTAAAATATTTTCCAAGATAGGGAGGAAAGAGATAGAAATGGAAAACATGAATAAAAGGGGATAGAGAACAGACAAAGAGTTATGTTTTACAAATAGTTATTATGTATTATGTTAACATAATATGTACAGAGGTGCAGATCATTTATCGTAAATTTATCTTCAATTAATGAAGTTGACAAATAGATATGAATACATACAAACAACTCAACTACCCACAGTTACATGTATCTTAATAATATCCAAAGGTTTCTGCCCTTTATTAAAGTTTTGTTTTGTGTTGTTTAATTATTGCAATAATTTTGGTTATTTAAATGCTGTTATTTTAATGTCTTTCTTTGTTGTCTCTACGATCAACATAGACTTGCGATTCTTTGAAGAAATGCTCCCAATAGGGTCTGGCTGCAGACCTGCACTCTCAGACCTGCACTGTCAGACCTGCACTCTCAGTCACCCAAACTTCCTCTGCAAGTGACGTCACTTGCAGTCGACACCTGCACTCTCAGGTACCTGCTACGTCACTTGCAATCGACACCTGCACTCTCCTGTACCTGCGCCATTTGCAATCTGCGTGTAGTGGGACGTGTTGGATTGAGAATAACTTCCGAATTCGTTCAAGAATCATTGCTGTGGGAAAAATGGCGGAAGGAAAAGCGGCATGGGGAGACACCTCGGATGATGATAATGGTCTAGATATGGAGTTTTAGGAGATAAGATACAATAAAAGGGAAAAAAGAGCAGTCTGGGTGATGGATCTGATTGTGAACAATCAAGACACTCAAGAAATGAAGCTATTAAAGAGATGTCAGAGAAAGAAATCAAAGTGATCATT
>JAZGTJ010006334.1:239-22991 GCA_036877575.1 Botia almorhae | reverse complement strand
AATCTGGCAAGCTAATCCTGGCATGCTTTGCCAGGGACATGTGCATTATTGTTACTAAGTACACTCAAAAAATGATTTGTTGGACTTACATAAAAAAAAGAGTGTCAAGTGGTTTCACGCAAGCATGTTAAATAGTTTTTACAAGAAACTATATAGTTGAATGAACAAAAGAAATTCTGGTAAAATTGACAAAATAATAAGTACATAAAACCCATTCAGATTTGTCACTATCGCATTTTATTTATATGTACATTTTATGTAGTAATGTTATGTTACAATTATGAACTTTTACTACGTAAGGTGAACATGTTTTTTTATTGATTATATTAACTATATATTTGCTCTACAAGTATAAAACTTAAATAATCAAGCATATTTTTAGAAACAAAATGAATTTTTTTTTTTTGCACGGTTTTGCAACATACAAGTGCTAATAAATTGTAAAACAATCCTTTGAAACAAATACACTACAACATCAATAATGTAACAGTAAACATTCTTCACAAGGTCTTTTAAAGTGCAACTTTTAAAGTGCTGAACTCCATTTATGATATTTCAAACACAAACAGCTTAAATACGAGTTTGTTTAAAAAAAAAAAACAGTAAAACAACATTTGGTTAACTGCCTTCAAATATTACAATAAAAGGTTAACTTAGGAAAATAGCTTTCTTCCTAACATCCAATGGTGGGTCACAGGCTTCTGCATCTTCAGATCTGATGATGTAAACTCCAATTACAGTATTGGCCATGTCTCTCTCTGAATTCTCAAAGTCTGTGTTCTAAAAAACACAAAAACAGTAACACTGTTTGGTCACTTTAATTGCATCAAAAATGCAGGTTGTAAACATGATAATAATTTTTTTAAAAAGTAAAAAAAAATTGCTTAGTAATACATCCATAAAAAAATCTAGATATCAAGGTACAATAAAGCACCATACGCAGCACGTATATGGATATCACAAATGTTATAATAACAGAGAATAACGATTTGCCAATTCACCAAACTCTATAAATGAAACATGCCTTGGATGCGGTTCCAATTCAAAAGATCAATAGTGTTCGTTGTACCTAGAACTTAACTTTCTTGCTACAAATTAATGAATAATTATTAATATTTTTTTATTATTAGTGTATTTAATTACATTAAAGTATTGAATCACTTAAGATCAAAGAATATATTTGTATACAATTGACATAGATAAATAAAAGATATAAAAAATTTAAAAAAGGGAGAAAGAGAAAGAACCCCCACCCCATCAACATCAGAACAGATCCACAACAAAACATCATTGACCCAATTCTTACAGGATATCTGCTCTAAATCACTTAATAGTGACTGTCTTTACTTTATTCAGTCGAACAAAATCTGATCGTATAGGGGATATATACTCAATTCAATCTTTCCATAGAACTGAAAACAACTGAGACTTAGTATATATCATATAATATATCATATACTATATCCATCCAGTCTTCGAGAGTCGGCAAGGTTGATTGTAGCCACTTCCTTGTAATTGCTTTCTTACTTGCTACTGTTAGAATTCTGAACAGATATTTGTTTGGAAAATCACTGGAAATCAAACCCAGGTACATCACCTCAAAACTGAAGGGAATTTATATCTTAAGAATTATTTGTAGACATTTATGTATTTCATACCAACATTAATTAATAGAAGCACAGCTCCAGAATATGTGGAAATGATTAGCCTCGTCAACCCCACACTGTCGCCAGCATTTGGATCTGTATAACTGTATAACTAAAAATCTTGTTTCTCTAGCCCATGGTTTTCTTTAAGCATCTGAAAACTCTGGAGTTTCCCTTTGCTCATAAATGTCCAATAGGCAGTTAAGCCTTTAGTCGTCCATCTTTTAAACCTGTTATCTGTTTTGTTGGGAACAAACTTAGTGTCATAGGCACTCCAACGCAACAATATCACGGAATCTTTCAAATTGCCTACTTTTACTACTTCCAAATTTTTAAGGATTCATTTAACCAACGATTATCTATAGTTAATAATCTATTGATCAATACATCGTCTCCCAATGCTGCCTGAACAGGGATATCTTGAGATATGACACCCTCTATTTCCTTCCATCTAGACTGATATGTCGGGTTACATAAACATACTAAAGGTTTAATCTGGGCCGCATAATAATAATCTCGCAAACAAGGAAGTGTCATTCCCCTCTTTCCCTTTGATAGCTGAAGGGTTTTAAATCTAACTCTGGGTTTCCTCCCATTCCACACAAATCTGGAGAATAATTTATACAATTCTAAGAACTGCTGCATTGGTATACTCACTGGCAAAGACTGAAATAAATATAGTAGTCTTGGTAAAATGTTCATCTTGAATGATTCAACCCTTGAGCTCATGCTTAGAAAGGGGATACGATTCCATCTTGATATATCTCCTTTAATCTTTGAAATTAGAGGGGCAAAATTACCTTGATATAATTTTGATGTATCTTTTGATAAGATTACTCCCAGATACTTCATTGATGCCGAATCCCAGTTGAGACAAAAATTCCCCATAATGTATCCAGGTGGCTTATAATTAAACGTGAAAACCTGGGTTTTCTGTATATTCACCTTATAACCTGAAAAGGATCCATAAGTCTCAATAAGTGACATTAATTCTGGAAATGACTGGGTTGGCTGCTTTAAGTAAACTAAAATGTCATCTGCAAAGGCAGCAACCTTGTGCACTCCTGTCCCTATTTCTATACCTATAATTTTGTTGTTTTGTCTAATCCACTGATTAAGAGGCTCTATAAATAGGGCAAATAAAATAGGACTAATCGGGCAGCCCTGACGTGTTCCTCGCTCTAGAGTAATCTGGTTGGAAAGATCACCATTCACCTTAATTCTCGCTACTAGGTGAAAACAATAACAACACGAAACAATTAAGATGCATTAATCCATTTGCCTGTTTTCGCACTGAGGTCCCTTTTTTCAAATGTCCAATCAACGAACCCATGTCTAATAAAAAAAAGTATCAAATTCACCTCGATACTATCAATGTTCAGGGTACCGTCTAAACGACTGCAGCTTTTCCTTGTAGCTTGGCTTGTCCCTGGTGCAACCTCGTTCCACTCTCTGACCAGCCGTGCGCCAGGTGAGACGCTGAACTCAGGGGGCTGAATGACAGTAATAGGAAATCCCTTGTCAGCCAAATCCTTCATTGTTTCTTCTGCAGTGTTATATACCCGGGTCACATCTGGAAAAAAACACCCGTAACTTGGCTGGGAAGGGGGTTTGAAACTTGATCTTCTTCTTCGTCAGTAGCTTCTTTGCTTCAGTATATTCCTTGCGCTTTCTAATAACGTCAGGGGCATAATCGTGATCAATGTTCACTCTCCTCTCCTGCCAGACAAAACCCTTCTTCCTCCACGCAGTTCTCAAAATTTCCTCCTTCATTCTATAACTGAGAAAGTTCACCACAATTGATCTCAGCGGTGCGTTTTCTGGCGGTCGTGGTGTAAGCGTGCGATGCGCTCTCTCGATCTGAAGGGACTGAGACGCTTGTAATTCAAGTTTTTCCCTCAGCATCTTTTCGACAAACTCCATCATAGATGGCGAATTCTTCTAATCGGACGTTGGTTTTTCGAATGTTGTCTTTAATTTCTTTTAGCTGATCAGAATTGTCTCTCCTAAAATCACGTAACTCTTGGAGGATCATAGCCAGGCTGACGGTCTCTTCGAGTTCGCCGGCGCCTCCCCGCTCCATTACATTATCATCCGGGCTGACATTTAATGGCGATTCTGCGTTTTGGTCCCGTGCTTCTTCTCTCTCTAATTTTCCCAATTTTTCTTTAAGTTTTCGCCTAGTTTGTAC
This sequence comes from Botia almorhae, assembly GCA_036877575.1. Taxonomy (NCBI): domain Eukaryota; kingdom Metazoa; phylum Chordata; class Actinopteri; order Cypriniformes; family Botiidae; genus Botia; species Botia almorhae. Next base: position 19,154 of record JAZGTJ010006334.1, on the reverse strand, counting down.
TTGAGCCCCTTCTTCCATGTCGAGGATATGATAATTCAAGTTTGCTTCTCGTGTTATGGGGCTAAATTCTATCACTTTGTCGGAGAACAGTTCTTTAAGCTGCCATCAGTTTGCTGACATCGTCGGAAGTCCCCAAGCTTCGCGCTTTCATCTATTTTTCGCTCTGTTCCGTTGCTCCGCCTCCAAGTGAGAATACGGTATCCAAATTTCATGGTGTTTTGCGTTTTACTTTAAAATGTTAAGTTGTCCAATCAAACCCTTATTAAGTAAAGCCTACAGCACAACACATTTGTAGAAATAACATAGTTACCTTGTGTTAATTTAGTTACTTTTACTTTTTATGTACTGTGAACAAGGGTGGGTGTAGTAAAACTAACAATAGTGAAAGTTCATTTTTTTGAGTGTATTGTGCATCTATTTGTTTAGTTTTGGCAGCTGAAACCCTATTGAGCAATAACAAACAAGACAAAATACTTGTCTCTGATGGTCACAAGTCCAATAGATTTAGTGGTTCTACCTCTTGTGACCCTATGTCTGGTGGTCCTTATGCTTGCTTCTACGGCAATGGAGGCCACTCTCAAGCTCCCTAACTGTGTCTTCCTTTGTCTGTCATTTCAGATTTACCTGCCTTTCCATTTTATTATTGTTACTAAGGAATATACTTGTTCCAACTTGGAGCAGTCTTTTACCAAAATGCTACCAAACATTTACAGACCGTATTGCTGCAGGAATTACTTGTATCAATTTGTGGAGTTAATCACATTAACCTGCCAAAAAGATATTTCCAAACACCAACAGCGACCTCAAATGACTGAATTTGGACAAGCTGGCATTAACTAAGCTTCAGAGACATTTACCAGATGCCAAACCTAATAAAGAACCCTCAAAGAAAGCCCAGCAGTGCCTCCACATTTTACAGAGGGTCCATTTCTGGTCGCAAGACCCTGCAGCAGATAGCTGTCAGCAGACCGCTGAGCTCATCGGGGACTCGTTTGCCGCCATCACAGTTATTTCCGCAGTTATTTTCTTTAGATATTGCCTTTACCCCATCTACACACCCAAACAACAACATACACCAATCAACAAGCACAAAACACATTGCATTTGATAAAGACCCCAGCTGCTTTCTCACTGCAACAGTGCATCCAGTGGATGTTGCCACCAACGGACCACATGATCTTGGCATTAGTTTTGCCAAGTTTGCCATTAGTTTGGCTATTTGCAGGCGTTAATTTTATTTAAATAATAGTTTTGTAATACGTAATACAATCTTTAGGCTACATTATTTTTTTAAATCTTTTTGCATTTTAGTGTTAGGGTTAAGACAGCTTTCCATTTGTATGTAGCTGACAGTAAATTCTTCAGAATATATAATAAACTGTAAAGTGTAAAGCAAGCAGCCTGTTGCTATTTATAGTACTAAAATCGCTAATCTGGCACATGGCTTCTTATGCCAGGAGACAATGTTATTTAAAAAGAAAACTAACCTAAATTGCACTGTTTATAAATTAAAGTTGAAATACAACTGAGTTAAAATTTATAAGAGAACTATTGTTGACTAGCATTACAATGAAACAATGTGAAAGGAGACGAAGAAAAATGAGACATGCCAATTATACGAGAATTCAAAACAAGGGTATTTCTGATGAAAAAGTCTGAGGTCTGATGAAACAGTGAAAAAGTGTTCACAATAAATGATGTCCATTGGTATGTTTGTGTAACAAGTGTTATTTGAATCAGTGTGATAAAGTAGAAAATTCTATTGGAATTCAATGCGACAAGTTTAAACATTAAAACATGAAAAACAAGTTAGGGTTAGGAGTCTTTGTAATTTAATGAGTTTATGGGGAGTTAGGGTTACCTTGGTATGTTATTCAATTTGTCACCATTGTCACGTTTTATGTTTTTGACAATGTAGGACTAATTGTCAACATTGTTATATGGTTTATGTTTTTGACTCAACGAAGGTACTGAATACATTCTGACACTTAAGCAGCTGAGCAAAATGACCACAAAATGTAGTCATCTTATTGTGACATTACAATGCTGTTAGACTTTACGCTTGCATTTTTTCCTTCAGGTTGTTATTTTCTCAATGTTTGCTAATATTAATAGATGACATGCCATTGTGTTTACCATGCCAGTTACACATGATAGTTTCATTATAATGGAATCTGTTATGATTAGTGTTTGCAGAGTTTGGATGACTGGAATTCAGGAGCGGAACACGGAATACATAACAAAAGATATTTAATAATAAAAAAAGATAGAAACACTAACCATTTCAAGTAAAGCAAAAAGCAACAACAGGCACACAGTGTATCAAAGTTCATCGAGAGTTCATCGAGTCCAAAAGGCATACAGGGAACAAGAAACCACCAGCATACACGAAACATCCACGAGAAAACCACACAATAACCGACCAACTTAACATTCAAACGGGCAACTTACTGCGTATTAGCGTGTTACAGTTGTGATTATCGAACAGGAAGTGTGAAAACAGAAAACCCGGATTCAAACAGAAAACTGGAGACTTGAGGAGCCAGGGCAGAGATGATGGAGGGAGGAGCCATGTTGGAGGAGAGGCCGATGACTGAGAGAGCCGGGTTGAAGCTGGTGGATCGACAGGCGATGATGGTGACGATGGAGACGAGGGAGCTGGAAGACACAGTGGAGCCGAAGGATCGTGGGGCCGAGACGGAGTCTGGGCACTGGAGGCAGGAAGCAGAGCTGAGGGATCTTCCATCCTCAGCATAGATGTGGCTGGTGGCGGGCAGCCCAGCGGTGAGCCCACGACACCGCTGGTGTGCTGTGGGCTCGGGCTGCTGCGCATTGCGGGGTGATGACTGGTTGAATTCCGGGGTGGTCAGAATCACATCTGGTGACCCGGGGCTGAAATCTGCTTCATCCACCATTAACTCTGAGCCAACCAACCCCAGAGCGAAGTTGACGTAATCCTTTATAGTCCATGTTCGATTGACGCGTGGTATAAGGAAGCGGATCATATTTTTGAGGAACAGGGTTATACAACCCAAGATGTTCCTTAAAAATCACAGAGCATTATTAATATGACAAATAAACAATACATTACAAGGAACAATACATTATATAACATTACATAACTTTACATAATTATACATGATTTTGATCAAACACTGTTTAGGAATAACTAATCTACTTTGGAGCTTTTGCTGTTTATACAGCCGCTTATCTACATTTACTTATGTACTTATTTACATTTATTAATTTAGTAGACACTTTGATCCAAAGCGACGAGAGCATTAAACATTTTGTCCTAAGAACCAACGAGCCAAGTCTAAAAGCTACATTTACAAGTGGATATTGTGCTCTGTTACCAGAGAAAGGATGTACCAAATATTTTTGTCTGTGTCTCTTTTTATTGGAAAGAGTTTAGAGCATTAGGGATTGGTTAGGTGTCTGCAAAACAGATGTTTTGATGTTTTTTAAGGTAGTTAGGGTTAGTTACTTTTTAGTTACTATTAGTCCCTAATTAGTTTTATTAATATACATCTCATAATGACTAAAATCTGCAATACCACGTATTTCCTTTTCTGTGTTGTACAAGAAAACAACAATAACGGAAAGGGAACTGGTTTTAAACTTACTGTTAAACTTACTGTTGAACATCTATTGTGTTTTCTAAATAATGCTTTTAGTATAATTTTATGATGGTGGCAAATCTGTCAATCCAGTTGTAGAGTTCTGTGAACAAGAGAACAACTGAAGAGTGTGAACTGAGGTGAACAGATCAGATGGTGATGAAGACTGGGGTGGGAGCCTATTAGCTCTTGAATGTCCTCTGTCCACTATCACAAGCTGGGACATCAGGAGTGGTTGTGATAGGCACCATGATGGACACCCTGAGGCAGCAAGACACTTCGCTTTCTCTGATGGTGCAAAACAAGGACCATCAATGCCACTACCAGAACAAAGATGATGGCACTGCCAATAACAGCATACGTAATACTGGGGTGTGCAATCGATAGTCCAGTGTCACAGAGTCTTGTCCTGGGGATTCTGGGAGAAAAATAGAAATGAAAAAATCTGTACTAACAATATTTTAGAAAATAGCACATAACAGCACATAAATGCAAAATATGCACAAGCCACATATACAGTGACTGTAAATTTAGGAAGTGTACAGACTTTTGCAATTATATTAAAAAATCAAAATGAATATAAAACTAAATAAAAAATTTAACCTAACATTTACATTTATTTTATATTTATGTTTACAAACATGCACAGAACAATTTCATGTTAGTATTTTGCCCCAAAATAATAGTTATGGTAGGCCAACAATAATTCATTGTTCATCCTTGCGTGTTTGTAATTTTAGTACCCGAATAATTACAGTTCACCATAACTGTATTTTCTGATCCTAAATGTGTGTGTGTGTTTTGATCTTTTCCTTTTTATTTTAAACAGCTTATGTATAAGGATTTATATTGGCCATGTATTATCTTTTCTACTGTCCATTGTACAAAACTACATCAAATTAGCATTAAACATAAATTAACATTAAACATTATTACACAAAATAGCTTATTAATGTATATACATTTCAAGTAATTTATTACCATTAATACCATATTACCATGACATTGCCATGTATACTAACAAAGTCTGACATCACTTTAACTGTTTATCAGACATGCCTTTAGCAGAGGCATGTTGGTGATGCTGAGTAGTGAAGTGTGAAACATTTTGAGAAAGTTTACCTGGAGCAAGGGAAGTTTACTTGAAACAGTGTGTCAGTTTTTTATAATCTCAGATTATTATGATTATGTTTTGCAGATTATTTTTTATTTTTCATATTTCATATGTCTAAAATATAATGGATATTCATATAATTTTGGTAAAACTGTTGTATGTGTGTTTTGAGTTGTTTTTGAAGCTAGTAATTGTCTCAGCAGTTTGGGTGGAGGCTTGTTTAAATAACCGAAAATGTCTACTTTTTAACAGAGGGTATACTGTTAAAACATAACATATGTCTTGCTTTATCTATAGATACAATATTTATTAATAGAAAATATCCAGTTATATTACAATACATTCTCTGTTACATAATAGAAAATGTCTGGGATTTTAGGTATGCCATTAAAACAGATATTGTCCTGTTGTTTTAACTGGGGTACACTGTAAATTAACTTCAAAATGTCAGGGTTGTAAAGGACCACCCATTGGTCCAATGACGGAATCCAACGGTGTGGGTGAAGGTATCTCACATGTTCTGTCTTTCCTTGGCACCTTCATAAAATTGGACCTGTTGCTCATTTTAATCTGACTCCAATTTAGATTAATAATAGCTACAATTTGTTATTGACCATAATTATGTTTCTGATTAAGGCCTAATTTAATAAAATATTATTCAAAGTGTTATATGTAAGTTTCTGTGTCACGTGATAGATATAGTTTGAAAGAAACAAGGCATTAATCGTCCTTGTGATGGGACAGTTCCCATTTTCACTCATGTTGAGGCTTCTCCAGTCAAGCATAAATTGAGGTTACTCCATTCTAATTTTTACTGAGGCTTTTCCAGTCGAACATAAGATAAGGTTTGTCTATCATAACTAATGCTGAGGCTTCTCCAGTCTAACGTAAGCTGAGGCTTCTCCAATCTAACATAAATTGAGGCTACTCCAATCTAATTTATGCTGAGGCTTCTCCAGTCTAACTTAAGCTGTGGCTTCTCCAGTCAAGCATAAGCTAAGGCATTCCCCATTTGAACACACGTTTTCAGTTTGAACTATATCTTAAACACATATGTAATATAACATATTTTAACTGACACATTTGCACTAATCAAATTAACAATTTATTTTGCCAGGCAGGTTACACTTAAATCAATCAATTTACAATAATCACAAGGTGTGATTCAAACTGCAATAATAAAAATGGTCAACATAGGAAATACAAAAACATAAGTAACAGAGTTCAAGTCATACCTGGCAATGATGACACACGGCTATGGTGTGGGAAGTTCTGATTACAGAAGGCTTCCTTGGTTATGTGGACACACCGCAATGGTGTGGGAAGTTCTGATTACAGAAGGCTTCCTTGAGTCTTTTGCCTAGCCTCCTTATATACACTGATAAAGAGTCAAAAAATAGTTCTTGTGACCTTAAGGGTTACCCCGCTGGGACAGTTCACATTACAAAGTCCAGGTCTCCTGGAAAGGACACACCCATGACAGGTGTGTAGATTATTTTCTAAATCTTAAGCCCTTAAAATGCTATATCCCGCAATATTAGAAATGAGATCTTTTACCAATCACACCATAACCTTTAAAATGATACCAAACATGGACATGACAACTTAATGACATCACACTGTATGTTGCATATATATGTTCAGTAAGCTCTATTGATCTGACCCAGAGGCAGGGGGAAGTAGGAGGGAAGGGGAGAAGCCAGATGTGAAATTTAAGGTATCCATGCCTTATGGGGGGAAGCAGGAAACAAAGCCTGAGACTGCCGTCACCATCAGCGCACCCACCTGCTACTTACCTGATCAGTCTCTGTTGTCCTCCTCTCCCTCCGCAGGCACCAGCTGCGTATCAGATCCGCCACCGCTACCTTCACCTCTCTCTGCTGAGACCGGCTGCTCACCTGACCCGCCACTGCCACCTTCATCGCCACCCACAGTCTCCGGCTGCTTACCTGCCTTGCTGTCACTGCCTCCTCAGCCATCTGCAGCCTCTGGCAGTTCACTTGATCCAGTGCTGCTGTCTGCTGCACCGGGTCATCCAGTTCTACTCACCGACAACATATACAGCTGCAGTCACCTACCGGCCCACTGCTGCTCCCTGTCTGCGCCTGGTCACAGCACAAGCCTTCTCAACCCAGATTGTTCCAGTCATTTTGCATTGTCTGAACTGTCAATAAACATACACTCACTTGCATTTGGGTTCTCTGTCCTTCCTCTGACCCTGACAGTGTAGGTTTTTTACTTAGAATTGTACTGTACTTGTTGTTTTATTAATGATATTTACTTTCTAAGTCAATGATTATCAAAAAATTGTTGAATTTGAAACACTATAACAGGGTCATTTAACAGGTGTCATATCGGTTACAGGTTTAGTATGGAGTGCCACAGGCTCTGGTGCTTGGGCCTCTACTTTCCACCCTGTATATGCTACCTCTGGGAGCAATTACTGAGAGACATGGAGTTAGTTTTCATTACTATGCTGACAATAACCAGCTGTATATTTCTTTGAGAAATATACAGAACTGACGGTGTTTAAAAAAATGTAAAATGATAAACCAGTGTTAATCAGCTCTCTGTTTAAATCTAGAAAGTTATGAATTGCAACTTTATCATGCCAGAGGAGAACTGGCACCTCTGGAGCCTGGTTTCTACCAAGGTTTCTCCATTTATACATCATTTGAGTTTTGGTTTTGTCGCCCTGTAGGCTTGCTTACTAGGAGACTGCTGACATTTAATTTTGCTTTAACTTTTTGTAAATTGTTAATATTGCTTTAAGCATAATGATCTAATTAGGGTCCTAAAGACTACTATTTCACTATTTCTTCTGGTCCTATTCTCTTTCATTGTGTAATGTTCAGGTATTTTTAAAAGATATTATTACAAATTTCTTTTACTCCTGTCCCATAAAATGTTACCTCCTTTCTATGTGCCATCTCCATGTAAAGTGGTTGGCATATCTTGCTTAATCATGTGACCTATCATCTATCATGTGAATTGACTGCATGTTGCATAGCCTCAGAATGATATACTGTTTTAGTAGGCAGTTTGAATATATTGCCCTGTCATAGACCACTGAGAGAGGTACGAGCCTTTGCACTTAATGACAGGCATTTCTAATGAATGCCCATTTATTCAAATTGCCCAAATGTGTTGGTTTTCATCAGTTCAGTCAACACTTTATTCATAAATTACCCTAATTTGTCCCTAATTAGTTTTATTACTATACATCTCATGACTAAAATCTGCAATACCATGTATTTTGTTTTCTGTGTTGTACATGTTTGACATGTTTTCTGTGTTTTATTTCTAATACGTAAAGGTGCTTTGAAGCAATGCAACATTGTAAAAAGTGCTACATAAATAAAATTGAATGTACTTGCACAACAAAACTTAATAGTGAAAAAACTTAACTTTATAAGTACCCATTGTACACATAAATGTTGTTAAATTGTACTTACAGTGCATTCAAAAAGTATTCAGACCTCCTATACTTTTATGTTGCAGCCTAATACTACACTCATTTAAATTATTTTTTGTCAATCAATAATGACAAAGTGAAAACAGAATTTTAGAACTGTCTGTAAATAAAATTTACTAAAATATTACATTGTCATAAGTATTCAGACCCTTTGCAACAACACTTGAAATTTTGCTCGGGTGCCACTCATTTCTCTGTATCGTTGTTGAACACCTTTTGATTAGAGTCCATCTGTGGTATAATAAGTTGATTAAACATGATTTGGACACACACCTCTCTATAAAAGCCTTCACAGCTGACAATGCATATAAGAGCATGAGGTCATTGAACATGATTTGGACACACACCTCTTTATAAAAGCCTTCACAGCTGACAATGCATATAAGAGCATGAGGTCAAAGGAACTGCCTGCTGAGCTCTGAGACAGGATTGTTGCAGCGCACCTATATGTAACAGGTCTATATGTCAAGATGAAGTGTAACAACAAGGGCAAGAACCAGGTGCAGTAATCTAAAAGTTTAATTAGTCCATGCAAGAAAACAACAACAACAACTACAATGTAAAGGCACACAAAACATAAGCAAAAACTGGCAGACACATTACAGTAGCACCTCCCCATTCTCTTGAAGCCTACCAAGCAAACACAAAATGCAAATGGAGAACCACTATGGGAATCACGGAGAACCAGCTGGGGACAGCTGGGAGGACTGTGACCACAGCAGAGACAGCGAAAGCAGGGGCAGGTACAGTTCTCTGTGACCTCTGAGACTGTAACCGTTGCAAACGTAATTACATTACATGTTTATTATATGCTTAAATGGTACCGCAGCGGAAAGAAAATCATACAAGTTTGGAATGACATGAAGTCGAGGTAATGATGACATTAACATTAATTTTTGGACAAATTATTTAATTAAGGCTGTTTTCATGGTGAAAGAAAAAGTCTGTGACCATGACTGATGTGTTTCTTCCCCCTTTTAGCATTGCATACTAACTGTGATTTTTATAAAGATGTCTGCGTATAGGCATTGGTTTTAATTCTCCAACAGAAATGCAATGAATGGGCCACCAGATGGAGCCACTAACGTGCCTAAGGTCTTTCTTTTAAAGCAGTCTGTAAGGCACTTGTACTGTTGGTCCAGGCCCGGGCTGATACCATAAATTCAGCTGGATCTTCGTAGACAGGTGGTTCCCTCTCAGACTCAGTTTCAACCTCTGGAGGGTATGGAGGGGGTGGGAGATCAAACCATGGAGGTCGGCTGAAAAAACAAAAACATGATTGCAACAGGAGATGCATCATTATAATAACACACTGCTAAGAAACCTCCTCTAAACCAACCAGACACTGGGAGACTAAGAAACCAGCTTTCAACAGATAAGTTACTAGAAATCTTTGGTTTTGTCTCTTGGTTCCTGCATCTGGCTAGACACTATGGAGGACACCTCCAGGGTCTAAAACATGTCCAATCCTGGCAATGCTGTTGGCCTATGACAGTGTGGTGAGCTACAGGTGCAACCATAAGCATAAGAGGGTGCCTGTGAAAAACATTATTAACTTCTCTGTCTGAAGGTGAAGTCCTTACCACAAGCAATCTGCCACAACTTAAAAGTATATCCACAGCAGCACAGATGAAAAAAATGTACCATTCGTGATCTTTGATCCCATGATCTGAATCTTTGCTGTGCCTAAGCTCCAGCAGGTCCAAAACTGCAGGGCAAAGACACCTGCTCTAATTGCTCAAAAAAAGCAAGCACAGATCACGTTTTTACAATGTGTGCATGTAGCCCCCTCAAGAACCAAACATGTATGCTCCTAGCCCATATAAATGATGCTCAGATCAAGTATGTCTTCAGACATCAAAATACTAAACATGGAGGTAGACACTTACTGAAGTGCTTAGTGACGTTTTCCCCTAGACTGTTCTCAACACATGCACAAACAAATGGCTCCTGAAGACAGAAAAGCTGATGATATGCTTAATGGGCACCCTCTTATGCTCAAGGTTGCACCTGTAGCTCATCACACTGTTGTGGACCAATAGAATTGTTGCAAATGACCATGCTTCTTGCTGAAGCGTTCTCTAGTCAGACGCAGTGCGAGTTCCTTTCGAAAGGGAACTGGTTTTAAACTTATTGTTAAACTTACTGTTGAACGTCTATTGTGTTTTCTAAATAATGCTTTTTATATAATTTTACCCATAGTATTTGTAAGCATACCCAGCATCCATTACAGCCTGTGAATATGATGGTGGCAAATCTGTTAATCCAGTTGTAGAGTTCTGAGAACAAGAGAACAACTGAAGAGTGTGAACTGAGGTGAACAGATCAGATGGTGATGAAGACTGGGGTGGGAGGCTATTGGCTCTTGAATGTCCTCTGTCCACTATCACAAGCTGGGACATCAGGAGTGGTTGTTGATAGGCACCATGATGGACACCCTGAGGCAGCAAGACACTTCGCTTTCTTTGATGGTGCAAGACAAGGACCAACAATGCCACTACCAAAACAAAGATGATGGCACTGCCAATAACGGCATACGTAATATTGGGGTAATAGCGCAATCGATAGTCCAGTGTCACAAATTCTTGTCCTGGGGATTCTGGGAGAAAAATGGAAACGAAGATATCTGTACTAACAATATTTTAGAAAATACTCAAGCAAGCCAAACAGCACATGCATGCAAAATATGCACAAGCCACATAAACAGTGACTGTAAATTTAGGAAGTGTACAGACTACTGTCAATTATATAAAAAAATCTAAATGAAAATAAAACTAAATAAAAAAATGTAATCTAACATTTCTGATCCTAAATGTGTGTGTTTTGATCTTTTCATTTCTTATTTTAAACAACTTATGTATAAGAATTTATATTGGCCATTTATTATCTTCTTTTCTACTATCCGTTTTGCAAAACTACATTAAAAAGCTACAAGTTATTACACAAAATAGCTTATTAATGTATATACATTTCAAGTAATTTATTAATATGTTAATATACATGCCATATGCTAATATACAAAGTCTGACATCACTTTAACTGTTTATCAGACATGCCATTTAGCAAAGGCATGTTGGTGATGCTGAGTTGTGAAGTGTGAAACACTTTTTGAGAAAGTTTACCTGGAGCAAGGGAAGTTTACTTGAAACGGAGTGTCTGTTTTTTATAATATCAGATTATTATAATTATTTTAATTTGAAGCATAAGTATATGGACTAACTGACAATTTTGATGAGAAACATTTCATATGTCTAAAATATAATGGATATTCATAGAATTTTGGTAAAACTGTTGAATAAAAGTCCTATTACTTTCTCAGTTGTGCTGTTATAGATTGTATATCAGCATAACTGTGCATTACCTACAGTGCCTACTGTTAACAATATAGCTAGGCCAACCAATAGTACTTTGTTAGTTATTGTCGAAGAAAGCAGCCCTGAGAGTAGGGCAAAGTTGTTGCACTGCATGGTCTCATTATCCCTGATTGCTTTCAGCTGTGCGTCATTAACCTGTTAAGATTGCTCTATTTAAGTCGCATGTCGCATTCTTTGTAAAAACTTGCTAGTGTTACACTGTAATTATGAGCATTCTGTTTCATTCTCCTGTGTTGTTTTTTATCCTTTGTCTGGTTTCCTGGCCATCCCTGTTAAATTGTCCCTCAGTTGCGGTCAGTTCACTGGGTGTTTTTGAACTATTGGCTGTTACTTTGTTTCTTGGATTATAATTGTGGATAATTTTGGATTATAATTGTGAATTAAGTTCCCTTGGGTCTTCACCCCTTTGTCAGCAGTTTGTAACAAATAGTCACAGGATAACTTTATTACCCAAACACACAATTAAGCAACTTACTGGAAGGTTTTACAAATCAGATAGAGATACAAGATTAGTTGCATGTTCCTTCATTGATTTCAGAACTGTTTCTCTTAAGGCTGAAAGAAAAAAGGAAAACAATAAAAAAAACTGCACTTCCTTTCCAATTTGGAAAATCCTAAAATGTAAAGCTAGTTGACTATCTGACTTAACACAGCTGTCAATCGTCCAACCCTTTGTCCTTTATAATACATGTGCTTTTTCATTGGCTAATGCCAACGTATAGCACTAAAACCTTTGAGTTTTAGTGTGTATTTGACAATAGTTTTCTCAAACAAAATGCAGAAATGAGACTGTCATGTGTTCATATGGTGTTTTCAGCATCTGCCGTCTCACTATGAGCATCACGCATACTTGAGAATGTAGTAGACAAAACAACCCTGTTTTCTTTTTCATTTTTATATTGCATCACATTGTGCATTTTATGTGACACTCCCATTATACTATGAATATATATATTTATTATATCAATTCCATTTTCATGGTTGGGTTGCAGAATTTCCTCTACATACATGGAAATCAAATGTTATGAACAGGACATACCTTTATCTACATAGACACATGATGTTCTCGAATATGGATTAACATGTTTGGAATATTTCCTCGTTTTACATACATTTACATCTGTATGCTCAGGTAAGATTCTCCATCTGGTTTCATTTTTATCTGATACCGTAGATTTGCAGTATATGGAATTTTTCTTTTCCTGGCCACAGTTGTGTATAATTTGCTTGATCGGTCATAGCATAATATTTTCACATTATTTGTTATATTTAAAACATTTTAGCATATGCTTCCTATATCAAAAATGATTTATGTAAAGCTTCTTTGCAACAATGCACACAAAACTGAATTAAATCAACTACTAAAATACAATCTCTACCTTGAATATTGGATATTTGGATGTTTCTGCAGTTTAAGACCTGTTAAAGAAAGTGTCTAGCTCCCACATAAAGGAATAGTTTACCCAAAAATAATTGTCTTTCTTGTGTCATCCCAAACCTGTATGACATTTTCTTCTACATGGAACAAGAAAACGTCTTGGTTACGTATGTAACCCTTGTTCCCTGATAGGGGGATTGATGATGACACTTGGGGTTCATTCTTGGGAGCCCAATCGCCTCTGATCTTTGTAAAAAGGGCCAATGAAAATTGGCAAGTGGAATTTGCATGCCAGTCTCTCACCTGGATATCCGGGTATATAAGTGGGCTGGTGTGCAACATTCACTAAGATATTATGCTTAGGAGTCAGAGATGCATCACGAATCACAGCGGTGCAGTTTAGTGCTATGGCATGAGTGACTCAACATCTTGTTCCCTCTATCCCACAATCAAATATGCTAGCCTCTGTTTGGAGTCAGCCTTCCCCTTCTACTGACCTCTGAAGCAGATAAAGAGCTGGTCAGAGCATCCAAAGCTCTGTGTGCATCCCAGGTACATGTGTAAAGCATGCATTGGACACAACATGGACAGGGCTGTGGGGGGCATTTGCAGGTTCACTATTTGGTCCTGGAAGGGAGCAGTGTAAACCTTGGGCACGTAACCAGGCCAGGGTCTTAAAACCACATGGGAGAAGCCTGGCCCATACTCCAGGCAGTCACCGGTCACAGAGAAAGCCTGCAAGTCCCCAACCCTCTTTATAAAAAAGGTCGGCTTTCTCTAGGGAATCAAATGTAGTCTTCCGAGGTGTAAATTCCAGAGGTCTGGTCTGGGGTGCCTGAGTGTGCCCTGCCCCTGATTGAGAAGGTCCTGGTTCTGGGGAATGTTCCAGGGGGAACCGCTGTCAGAAGCATGAGCTCTGAGAACCAGGTCTGGCTGGCCCAGAACGGGGCCGCCAAAAGAAAAATCAACCGGACTACATGAGGGTGGAGACTTCACTCCCCCCAGACCAAAACCTGCTGGGACAATGCGTAAGCTGCATCGTTGAGGTGACGGGAAAAGTGAGTGGCCTGCTGGGAGTTATTTACCTGCTGACTCCAAAGAAGGAGGCGACAAGTGAGCCATGACGTAACATGACCACACAGCACCATGGTGGTTAAAATAAGCCACTGTCACCCTGTTGTCTCTCTGAAACAACGTGTCTTTCCTGGATCAAAGGTAAGAACCTCCACAGGGCAGACAGAACTGTCAACAGCTCCAGGCAATATATGTGCCAACGCAGGTGGTGCCCTGTCCATAGCCCCAGCCCATATTTGATGCATCGTTTGTAATAACTACGCATCTGGACACCTGTCCTAGGGGAGCACCTGCCCGTAGGAACATCAGCTGAGGGTATGGACTGAAGGTTCAGCAACACTACGGAGTAATAACCGTAGTGCACATCGAAGTGCCAGACATGCCTCTCGACTCGGTCCTGAAGCCAGTGCTGAAGCGGTCATATGCCCTGGAGCGATCAACCTGAGATCCTCTGTAGTGGGAAGAACTTGCTCTTCTCCCAGCTGATCTGAAATCCCAGCCTGTCCAGGTGCTGTAGCACCAGATCCTTGTGTTCACACCACCAACCCTGTGAGTGAGCTAGAATAAGCCAGTCATCAAGATAGAACTGGATGCATCCTTCAGGTCTATAGATGCAAACAAATCCTGCTGGTGAGCTGAAATAATGTGCTTCTGCATAAGCAACCTGAAAGGCTGTCTGTGGAGGGCTCAATTCAGGGTACGCAGGTCTAGGATTGGTCGCAGCCCGTCCCATCTCTTTGGCACAATGAAGTAAGAGGCTGTGAGATGCAGGTGAACTGACAGGGATCAAGAAAACCCAGGGGGGAGAAAATAGTTTCTTCAGAGAGGAGGCGCTCCCTTGGTTGCCATCTCAAGACTGTTTAGAAACCCGGTAGGGATTTGCCGGTCTCCTGATTGGTGGGTAGGGTGGCCCTCATTTCTGACTGGCCTCCAAAGGAGTCAGACTTAGCACAAGGCCTGGTGGACCTGGTCAAAGGAAGGTCACAGCGAGGCAGAATATATTTAATCATTTCAGTCTGTTTCTTCACCATTGACAACCGCTGTGCCAGGTCCTCGATGGTGTCCCCAAACAGGCCCGCTTAGGAGACGGGCCCATCGGGAAAGAGAGCTCTCTTTGTGTCACATCTCCACAAGATTCAGCAATAGATGCCTCTTCTGGACCACAAGGAGATCACGTCAACCTTACAAACTCTGCATGAGACAGCTATCACACCCGCTTGGGGCTGATCAGCTGCTGCACCTGAGAACTCGACTGGTGGAAATGAACGTATTGGGGGCTGTAGAGTCTGTGGAACCAGGCGGATTATCTCCCAGCGTATCACTGCTATCTCCCCTGGCTCTTTACCAACCCAGTCCTCGTAGGGGAACTGGGAGAGGAAACGGACAGGCAGAACGCCCGCTTCTGAGTGACCGCTCATGATTCTGATGAATGCAACCATCATCAAAAGGCGCCTGAGCATGCTTGAGCCCAAGACACTCAAGGCACCAATCATGACCATCTGAGGAAACAATGAAACAGCCACATCTAGTACCACAGGGACAGAAAGCATCTTTAAAAAGACACTACTGCAGCGTAGTGGTTTCCACTTGCCAATTTTCATTGGTTTTTGTAATGATTAGAGGCGAATGGGCTCCCAGGAATAAACCCCTATAGTGTTGTCATCGGCACATCATCGAGTGACCGCAGGAAAGGGAATTTTTACATACAATGAAAGTGAATAAAGGCTAAAGCTGTCTTATATTTACTTAAACAAAAATATTACAATATATTGGTACATTGACCAAAATGTGTAAATGAATAAAGACTCCAAATTTACCTGCTGTTGTAAGACAGTTCGCTTCATCACTGTTATCTTGACAGTTATCCTGCCCATTGCACAGAAAACTGTGATCTACACATCGCCCATTATCACAGTGGAACCGTGCAGATGAACACACCAGAGGGTTAGCAGCTACAGAGAGTGGGAGGCAGATAGAAAGACAGTTGGTGAAGGATTAACTCATATACTTACATGGGTCTCCAGAATACTTCATTATTATTGGTCAATTGCATATCTTGCATTTTTTTGTTGCTGCTAAACTGTATAACATATAGGGCCTAAAACAAATGTTTGCCACACCTGCCAGTGGCCAGTGACTTTACTGTAAAAAAAATCTAAAACAAAATCGACTGTAAGTATTTTTACCAGTCAGGCAGTTACTGCTTTTACAATAATTAAACACTTTGTTTTTAAAAAATATTTGAACAACATTTAATTTATAAACACATTTTTTTTCAGTTTGTTCCACAGTGAATTAATTAATTTTATAAGGCAAATCTGACAGTCACTCTTTTTCACACCCATTTCTAGTATACCTTATCCTTCTCAGTTGTGTCTCGCCACATTTGGGGGTAATCAAGAATAAAAAGGAGAGAAGTTCATGTTCTAAAAGCAAAACTGATCAGTTGCCAGTGTTTGACAGCTAGCTGACCATTTTTTATTAAACTTCATATTATCTACTTACCTACCTTCAGCTCAGACAGATTCTACATTTTAGTTCCCTGCCTAGTCACAACAGTGTAAGGTTGCCTGCCTAGCCACAGCAGTGTGATGTTATAGCTATAATTTGCATTATTATGCTTCTGTTGTTATCTGTTTTTATAACATTCCTCAGTGCCTGAAATAAAATGATAAACCAGGGTTATCAGTTATCTGTTTTTATGCAAGAAAGTTACAAATTGCAGCTTTAAAGTGTCAGAGAAAAACTGGCCCTCCTGGTTGAGTCTCCCATTCTCTTTCAATATGCAACGTTCAGATATTTTATGGTAATATTGCAAATTTCTTATTCTCTTATAAAATATTCTTCCTATAAAATTCTTCCTAATCTTCTTTCTAAGCGCCATCTCCATGTAACCTGGAATAGCATATCTTGCTTAATATGATACCTATCATCTGTCATGTTAAGCTGCTTTAAAGCAATGCAACATTGTGTGCTATATAAATACAATTGAATTAAATTAAATATTTTTTAAAATAAAATTAGACTTTTTAATATAAATAAAGTTTGAAGACAGTTTTACTGCAGTTGTTATTAAAGTTGTAAGTGAAAAGCACTTATCATTCATGCCATGTATATTTTCTACTTTGACATTTCACACTTTTTAAGGTAAGATACACTGTGAAATTATTTTAGATTACTGCATTTAATCTCAAAGAAAATTATCACATTTAATTGCATGTGCTTGTGACAAACATGGTGAATTGCTGAATTCTCTCAACATAACTCGGTGCCACCAGTCTTTGTCCTTAATTTATTCAGAGAATGCACAAAGATCATGACAACCACATCTGCAGCAGCACTGCCATCGCTTCCTGACAGCGCAGAATAACCATGGGATA
Organism: Botia almorhae; assembly: GCA_036877575.1. Classification (NCBI taxonomy): domain Eukaryota; kingdom Metazoa; phylum Chordata; class Actinopteri; order Cypriniformes; family Botiidae; genus Botia; species Botia almorhae. The sequence continues at coordinate 1,739 of JAZGTJ010006334.1, read as the reverse complement.
CGGCCATAGAAAGACCTAAATATATTAACACAGTGACTAGTTACCTTCTTGAGGTTATCATTTGTGCATTGGGGTAAAAATAACCACAATACTTGCATGTGAATAGATTTGCTTGTGTCATGTAAATGTTATTATAGTCCGAAATTCTTACTCTTATTATTGGAAATAATCACTATTGGTGCACATGTTCCAGGGTTGTAAAATGATCTTTCAAATTTTGCTCAATTAGCTGTGTCCCTAACAATATTCAAGAACAGCTAAAAACATACCTCTTCTGTGAACACCTAATGGGATATTTCACTTTGGGTTTTAAGAGTTGCAGCTGCCTTTAGTTAGTGTCAGATACTCACTGCAATTGTCTTCATCGCTGCCGTCAGGGCAGTCTCTAAAGCCATTGCATCGGAAACGGCCGATGATGCAGTGGAGACCATTTGCACAAGCAAAGAAAGTGGGAGCACACTTTGACTTCGCCTTCTCTGTAAGGACAGAAGAGAAAGAAAACAAAGACAATTTTTTATGCATGTCCTTCATAATCACTTACCAACACAAACAATATTTGTTTAATCATATATAGACAGTTAGATTTTTTTTTAATTCTAAATGCCAGAAACTATGAATAGAGATTAATGAAAGTTTTAAAGACATTGACTTTACTTGACATTTTTTACACAATCTCAAAATGCAGCTAGAGTCCTTGGGAGAACCAAAAAGTATGAAGGAACTGGCTGCCTGTTAAGCACTGCAAACATTTTAAAATGTTGCTGATTACCTGTAAAGCCCTAAATGGTTTAGTTTCTTGTGCATTACAGTTCTTTATGTTTAATGCAATCTCCAAATTTTTGCCATTTGTTAATATCTATAATATTAAAATCAATTCTTTATTAATTCAATTCAATTTACATAGAGCTCTTTACAATGTTGCATCACTTCAAAGCAGCTTGTCAAACGTACAACATGTAAAACAGAATACATGGTATTATTGCAAATATTAATTGTTCATTATGATATGTATATTAATAAAACTAATAGGGTATACTAGGTTTGTAGTGGGTTTGTGAATAGTTTTGACTAAACTGATAAAAAAATTCAACACATGTAGACCATTTGAATAAATTGACATACATTAGAAATACCTGTCATTACGTGCAAAGGCTTGTACCTCTCTCAGTGGTCTATGAGGGTAATTTATTCAGACTGCCAACTAAAACAGCATGTCCTTCTGAGACTATGAAATATTTAGTCAATGAACATGATAGATGATAGGTATTAAATTAAGCAAGATATGTCAGTCTATCTTACATTGAGATGGCACATAGAAAGAAGGTAATATTGTATGTGAGGGATTCCATCTTTATCCTTTTATTGTCTTACTACAGTTTTATTATGCGTATAAACATTTAATCACTGCTTTAATCATTCATTAGTAGATTATTAAGTTTAAATAATTCCAATGATTAGAATTGTTTAATATGTGATTGTTTTTAAGAATTAAAGAACATG